>JAXQQM020085831.1:0-75000 GCA_034641835.2 Pinus albicaulis
AGAAGAATTAATACATTGGTCATATGAGCTTTGAAGAATACACTTGAGTTATGATTTTTGGACTGCCTCTTGGATGCTTTTGAGGAATGGTGAAGGCTTGTTGATGGATTCCTTGTCATGGTAGAATGGTATAGTGCTTCTTAGTGTGTTTTGTCTTCTAGTTCTCATTCATATTACATATTTCTTGCTGCTATAGATCAGTAGAGATTGATTTTGAGATATGCCCATGGAGGCACCTCAAAATCCCTGAATCTTCATAGCTTGATGTTTTCTTCTCCCTTAGTTATGCTAAAGAATTCTTAGCTGCTCTTTAGTAACCTAATGGTATTGTTGCTAAGTTTTATTTATAAGTCTTATGTATATTGAGTAGGATGTATGGTTTGCCCTACCTACCTATTAAGCTGCCCATAGTTCTGTCCATGAAACTTTCTCTTTGACTGATTTGTTGATCATCTTGTTGAACCAAGGAGGCCTAGTCCCGATCTAGCCCTTTGCCTAAAACTATGAAATCTTGTTTGTCAAAGTGCCCAATGACTTAGAGACTATGTTTAGGCGTTCCGGCGTAGTTTATGAGTTGTTAGTTTGTCTCATATGTTTTCCCCAAAGTCTGATAGCCATTTCCCGAAGTTAGAGGGTCTTATACCTCTATGTATGGCTGGAATGTTTGATTTCTATGTATTAATTAGCTTATAGTTATACTTAGCATGATTAATGGCTTGCTATTACATGTTTGTTGTCTGCTATTAACTAGTTACACTTGAAATCCCTTGTCTTTCACCAACTTATTGTCCACTTAATCCATTTTGCCCAAAGATCCCTTCTACCGTGAATCAAATCGGCCCTACAGCAGCTTTACATCATCACTTCATAGCTTCCTTGACCTGTTTGACCCCATAGCCCAATTTATCTACATCTTGTTATCCAGTTTATGTATTTGATCAATTTCATCCCTCACAAACTTAAAAACTAAAAAAACCAAAAACACACTTCATAACTAGCCTAATATCAGAACATCGCAAGTAAACACACCGACATCTTTTGCACTTATAGAGAGAGCCCTCTCTGAGTCCAGGAAGGCTGGGTCCTTGGGCTCCAAAGCTTGGTTTGATGTTACATCGTCATTTGGCTAGCCAATCGGCCAAATCACGGGACCCTAACGAGCTCCCATCCACAGCGGGTTCTCCCAACAATTGACAGAGTCCTCATAGGAATCCCAACTCTTCAGAAGCCCAAGGAGAGCCAAGCTCACCAAGTCCTCTTCATCTACAGTAACCCCCACACTTCCTAGCTCATCCTTGCATTGGAAAAACTTCGTGAGGTACTTGGGTATACTTTCGCCCTTCTCCATTTTTATTTTCCTGAGTTTAATCTTTGAGCGCCAACTTCCTCTAGTCGCTCTTTCTTTGGAACATTCTATCAAAGCTTTCCACATCAAGAATGGAGAAGATTTACCATGAAGGCTGGACACTATGTGATCCTTCACACCTTCCAACAAAATCCTTCGACACTTTTCTGTCTTTTTTTGCCATGCGTCAAGTGCGGCAACATTGCTAGAAGCAAGTTTTGGAATTTCTGCATCTATGAATTCCTTCAACCCATTATCCTCCAGCACGACCTCCATCCTATCCTTCCATGAAATATAATTCGAGCTACCCTCAAGGGCACACTCCAATCACAATTCATTGAAATACATCTCAACTTCGACACCAAGAAAACACTACTGCAAATTCGAATTCCACCAGTACAAAACTCAACCGCTTCAATGCTTTGCAATTGCTCCAATGATCAATATCGCTTTGATACCATGTAGAAATTATATAACTAATATTTTATATGTCTAAGATTCTCTTTATCACACAATATTTTAATTCATGCACAATACAAAATCTATTCCACTCATTGATCATCACATGCGAAAATTAAATCAATTGTATGCACACATTGAAACCATAAGAATTCACACATATGAACACAGTGTTTTAACGGGAAAGCCTGAAGCTAAAAACCCCAACTATTTGTATATAATATATGTCATAGAGATCATGTAACAGTCCTCATACAAAGCTTCTCACAAGCTCTTAGTACAATACAATCGCTACACACTAATTAGGTCCGATCTAGCAAAAATGCACCGATCTTTGCCACCTGCTTGCCTGCCTCTACTGTGAAATCCTTGCTGAAGAATGGCTCTGAATGAACTTGAATCCGCCTGAATTGCACTGCGCAATCCTCATTAGCATCTCCACTGAGTGTTGGATGCAAACCATGCATCACTGTAGTCACACTTTCTCTTTCACCTACCTCTCCACTGGTCTCCACTGAAATTGTCCATGCACTGTAGTTAACTGATGTATTTTTCAGTTGATTAATGAGTTAATAATTACTGAATTAATTAATAATTAATTCACACCACTCTCACTAGTGTATCAATCAGTTAGACTAGATAAAACTAGCTCAACTGTGTCTAAGTGAGTTAAACTGAACACAACTCCACCAACTACTTCTCCAACTCCACCAAACTCTGTCACATGAGTTCATGATCTCCCGCCACAGCTAGCTCACTTAACCCTCGGGAATGACGTAATTCATACATCGGCTCTTGTACCACATCTATGCACTTAACTGAAGTGCTCCAAGAGAATAAGATAATGTTTAGAGTCCAAATATTATTAAGAGCTAATAATATTCGACATATCTATATTTAGACTGGTAGTCTAAAAATAGACTCCACCCAATATGTCTAAAAATAGAAGTCCATCTATTTTTCCAACTTGACCAACCATCCACAAATAGCATCCTGCAACTCATAGAACATGATCCATATGTCTAAAAACAGATATAGTCTAAAAATAGACTTTGCGCCAAAAATAGCCTACGGGCCCACTTAGTGAAGGCGACTCCTTTCCACTAAGCTCATCATCTTGTTGCAATCTCAACATTTAGTTCCTCAAAATTTTCCCTGTAAATTTGAAGCTTTTCTTCTTTCACGTTTAAGTCACCTGCATATATATTCTCAAGCCTGTCCCATACTTCTTTAGAAGTTTTGAACTCAGTACCTTAAGATAGAAAAATTTGATAATTCCACTGATAATGAGATCTTTAGCGTTTGCATCATATACAATATTTTTCTTACCTTGTTCATCCTGGGTCGCTGTAAATCCTTTTTCAATGATTTCCCATACTTCGTATCCTTGCACCAGCAAATGAACCTGCATTATTCCACTCCAAAGTGCGTAGTTATTTCCATTGAATAGAGGAACTCTATTCTTAGTATACTCCATCACCTCCTTGCAGTTGTTAGACTGCTATTGAAGGAACCAAGCTCTGATACCAATTGTTGAAAATACAGATTTCGGGGACGTGAATCAACATTTCTTATCAATTAGCACTTTTAAATATTTTCAGATTATTAGTTAATCTTCAATTATTCTTGATGTTTATCCAGTAACAACATAAAAAAATAGAACACAATAGGCACACAAATTTTCGGTGGAAAACACCCTCTGGGTCAAAAACCACGGAATTATTTTCCAATAAATTATTTAATCTTCAGCTGATCCGGATTTATGCAGGAACACAAAAGAATAAACATATAAACATAAATACAGAGATGCAGCGGAAATAACACTTCATTTCATTAATATCAAAGAACTGAAATTTGCTTACAGACGGATTGGAAATAAAACTAGCTAGGGCGCTGGTAGCTATCTCTGAGAAGAGATGTGGCAGCTACAGGCCTCTGAACTGAGTTACAATGAGGCTCGATGGCCTATTTATCATTTAGAAACAATGGGAAATCCTAAACATCCAAAACCCTAACCCTAGGAGATGAAGCGCCAAAACTATGGGCCCCGTTTGGGTAAATTGGTGTTTCAACTTCCCAGGGGCGTAACTTTGGCATACGATCTCCGTTTGACGCGTACCATACCTCGTTAGAAAGATCTATCCGAGGACTACAAATTTGGAACGAGAAACATCAATCCATGGACCCATGTTGCTCTCTGTTTTCCCAAAAAACGTCGTTTAGGGCCTCAAAACGGCTCTGGAAGTTTAGGACCCGAAAAACTGCTAAAAATAGTAAACTGTGCCGAAACTGAAAAACTGAAATAGACAATGGTGGAGCCCCAAGTGGAATAGGCGGGTGACCACCAATATCCACCCGGATCATTCCTCCCCCCTTAGGAAGCAATGGTCCCCATTGCGTTAAGTTCCTCCATGAGATGAGGAAATTTCTGCTGAACTTGGTCCCTGGTGAACCACTTTCCTTGGTGCAGGAGTTGGCCAGCTTTGACAACCCGATATAGTTAGATCTTCTGCTGGCGAGTGTTTTTGATTTGCATGTCCATGATGCAATCTGTGGTGGCCTGTTCCATGCAGTCTGGATTTAACTCAGTTGGTGTGAGTTGTTCTGCAATGTCTGAGGTGTCCAGTAGAGGTGGGAAGTAAGGATGAAGGCGATCCACATTGAAGACTGGGTGCAGACCAAGGAATGGTGGAATACTGAGCTCGAATGCATTGTTCCCTACAGCCTTGGTGATGGTGTACGGCCCGTATCGGAGCGGGCGAAGCTTGCGGTGGGGTCCAGTGAGGCGCTCCTTCTGCAAATGTAGCCATACTTTGTCACCCACCCGGAAGTTGTGTGGCACCCGGTGTTGATCATGGCGTTGCTTGTACTTGGCATTGGCTCTGTCCAATATATCATGAACCTGTTGGCGGATGTGTTGAATGCGCTCGATGAAGCTACTGGCTTTGTCAACTTCAGACTGGACATGAGCTGAATGGGCCTGAGCAGCTGCAAATGGCATGGCTACGTCAATGGGACATAGTGGCCGGAATCCCAAGCCCACCTGAAAGGGGCTATGGCCGATTGAACTGTGGAGAGCCCGATTATAACTATGTTGTACATAAGGGAGGCTCTCGTCCCATGTGCGTGGATGCTTTGAATTGTACATGCACAGAATGTGTACAATCATTTTGTTGACGACCTATGTCTGGCCATCTGTTTGGGGATGGAAAGCTGTGGACTTGGTGAGCTTGGTATCCAACATCGACCAGAGGCTGGACCAAAATGTGCTGAGGAACCTGCTATCCCGATCTGATATGATAGACTGTGGGATCCCAAAGTGCACCCACACTCGTTCAAAGAAGAGTTTAGCAGTGGCTTCTGCTGTGATATTCTTCTTGCAGGCCACCATAATGGCCATCTTCGAGAATCTGTCGACGACCACAAAAACACAGTCATTTCCCTGCTTAGTAGAAGGCAGGCCCGACATGTAATCCATGGAGATGGATTCCTAAGGTCGACTAGGGGTAGGTAGAGGAGTATATAGGCCTTGCTTCTTGATGGTCGGTTTGGCAATGGCACAAGCAGTGTAGGATCTGATGTGCTTCTCGATATCCTTTCGAAGGTTCGGCCAATAGAAATACTTCTGCAGGATTGCTACTATTTTCTCGACCCCAAAATGCCCAGCGACTCGACTGTAGTGTGCTTCCCATATCATCTTGGCACGCTCGCTTGAAGGAACACAAAGGTGTCCCATGTGACATAAAAGTGCATCTTGGAGGTGAAAATTTGGAACTTGCGTACCCCTCAAGAGTGCCTTGTAAGTTTGGCCGAATTCTGGGTCACTCTCATAGAGAAGCGGCCAATCAGAAGTCTCGTGCCCACAAGAGTTGAGCACAGTGGTGAGCGCCACGATCGGTGGTCGGCTGAGGCAGTCTGCAACATGATTGGTGCTACTCTTCTTATACTTGATGTTCAAATGAAACTGTTGCAGATATGTAGACCACTTCTGATGGCGATCATTCTGCAACTTCCCTTGTGTCTGTATGAACTGCAAGGGCCTGTGGTCTGTGTGGATGATTGTTTCCTTCCCCAAAATGTAATGCTTCCATTGTCGACAAGTTTGCACAATGGAGTACATTTCTTTGTCATATGTGGGGTACTTGCGAACTGTGTCAGACAATGTCTCACTGTGAAATGCCACTGGATGTCCCTGTTGAGTAAGAACTGCCTCAATAGCATAGTCAGAGGCATCTGTCTCGATCTCAAATGGCTGTTGCAAGTCTGGTAAAGTGAGCACTGGGGCAGAACAGAGGCGGTTTTTCAGTTCTGTGAACGCCTTCTGTTGAGGTTCCGACCAAATTTTTTTTTCTCTCGCTCCTCCCTTGGTGACTTGACTCAAGGGCCAAGTGATATGAGAGAATCCCAAGACGAACCTCCGATAGAAATTAGCAAGACCCGTAAAGTCGCCAAGAGCAATACGTAACTGAACAAAGTACATATCCTTATTTCATGCATGCCATCTCCTCTCTGCAAAAATCTGTCAATGCCATGCCATCTCCTCTCTATAGTATACACACACAATACACACAACCCAACACACATACACCGAGACAACACAAGAACATGTGCGAGAGAAGAAAAAAAGCGAAAACCTACCAGAGAGAAGCGAAGAACTACCAGAGAGAATAGCTGTAGTCCATCACACCATTAAATATCGATCAAACAGATCCTTAAATTGAACTCAAACACCATGTTCGAATTAATGAAAATAAAAAATGAAAGATAAAATAAAATAAAATAAACGGGCTCTAAACCCCATCGTGCAAAAGAACTTAAAAATCTTCCAATGCCATGCATGCCATCTTCTCTCTGCAAAAATCTACTGTTAAATATCTGTCAATTCCATGACATCTCCTATCTGTATACACACACAATACACATACACCGAGACAATTCAATAACATGTGCGAGAGAAGAATCCTCTGATTTTAGTTTTCAAACAAAATTCTAAATGAATCTATCAACAAATAGAGTCTAGAAAAAAAGAAAAAAAGCTAAAACGTACCAAAGAGAAGCAAAGAACCACCGTAAAACGAACCCTCCCATAGATCAAACACTTGATCAAACATCATGCTTACATTTCACATAATTGGAAATCTCAAGAAAAGCTCGGGACAGGTTCGATCATTTTTATCTCGAGTAGTCTTTAGTGAGACTTTTTGAAGTGTTTCATGATGGTTTTTTCTAGTGTAATTTTTCTAAAATCTGGCAGGAATTCATTCAAAAGAGAAGTTTGATTGTTAATATTGCACAATAGAAGTGGCCTAAGGGTTTTTGAGGGTGCTGAATCCATATATACAGTCAGAAAACTAGTTTAAATAACAAAAACCAAAATTTTACGTCAATTGTTTTCATCAAATTCCGGCACCCGAAAATCCAAAAAGTCACACTAAAGACAACTCCTTTTTATCTTTCAAGAATGAAAGTAGTGGATAAAAAATAGGCTTTGGTTTTCCATTTATTTCTCCACTAAAATGGTGACACGTGTCCCACTTTCAGCTTAAAAATTAGACCTTGTTTCACTAAAGGTTTCAGTTGTTTTCTCCACTAAAACGGTCACACATGTCCCACGGTCAGCATAAAAATTAGACGTTGTTCTACTAAATTTCAATTGGACCATTTTGGTAGACAGTGGTGATTGCCCTCGCATATTATTCTTCTTGGCATCCAACAATTCACCCAATTTTCTAATCCGTTATTCAAAATTCAAATTCAAAATTATTTGAATGAACATACAAAAATGTTTCCATCTGGTTAAGTTATTAAACTCATGATGTATGGTTATCAAATGTTTTTATTAAAGTTCATGCACATGCCTATCCGTTACAATTACAATTAGGACTTCGCTAGGTCATTAAGGACCCGCCTTTGTCGAAAGATAGTAAGGGTGTTTACTTGATTCCGTGTTTACATTGGTGAAACTGGCCGATCCATTAATCAAAGTATTCAGGAACATATCGCTGACCTCAGACATTGTAGATCTCGGTCCTCCGCCTTGGCAAAGCATGCCGATAAAATGAATCATCACATCTGTATTGAGAATGTTGAGGTTATTGCAAAGATTGACCATTTCCACCACCGCAAATTGAGGGAAGCCCTGGAGATCGAAAAGAGGCCAGTCAACCTTAATAGGGATGATGGGTGGAGTGTCAGTAGATGTTGGATTCCCGCCCTTCACTCTTAGTTGCCTTTTATTTTTTCCTTTTGTACTCCCTCTAGCTCCCATTTTCTCTCTTTGCACCTTTGGTTTACTTTTATGATTTTTTGGATGTATTTTATTTTTATTTTTTATTTATTTATTTTATTTTATTTTATTTTATTCGCTTCCTTATTATTGTATGAATTTATTTAGCTATGAAATTAAATTATTTAATAATTTATTTATTATTTTTATATTCCTTTTTACTATTTTATTTGATTATTTATTTTTTATCATTAGTATTTATTTTTATTTAATTTGGCTCATTTTATTTTATTAAAATTTATTTTTCTTTTATTTTTATATTTTATATTTTTCTTTTTCTTTTATTTTTATTTCTATTTTTATATTTTTTATTTTTATTTTTATTTTTATTTTATTTATTTCTTTATTTTTTTGAAAATAAAAAATATATAAAATTATGTTAACATTATATTTATTAGAAATCATTATGATCGAATTAGATTTAAATTAAAACCTTAATAATAAAATTTTATTGGAAATTAATTATAATAAAATATAGTTTGATTTGATGGAAATTTAATTTATTTTATTAATTTAGTCAAACTAGCCGTTATGTTACAAACGGCTAGTTGGAGCTCTCCTTTCTATTTAATTTGGTTTTTTGGTTCAGATTTCTCATCTTGTCCTGATGATGAACCACACTAGCTGGTTCAAAACACGTTGGCAAAAATTCCCTACATGTGATTTTTACCGAAAAAATTTCTTACACATTTTATGGATCATAGAAGAAAAATTCCTAAAAGTGTGAATAAATTGTTAAATTTCATAACAAGGGTGTACTTTCTAGTAAGAAAGCAACAAAGTTTTAAACAAATTCAAAATAGTAAAGCAAAGATGTTAAAGGGAAGAGGATTTGAAGACTTTCTCAACAAATCCAAAATAGTAAAACAAAGATGTTAAAGAGGGAATAGGATTTGAAGACTTTCTCAACAAATCCAAAATAGTAGTCTATGGGGTCTTGGTTAAACGGTGATGAGGCGGGCTATTATAGCACTCATCACATGTTCAATTCCCTTCCCCGATCAGGGTGATGTATCTAGATATGTTGATGAAAATGGAGTTAAAAAAAAAAAAGAGAAAAAAGTGAAAAATGAAAGGAACTACCAAGCTTACAAAAGAAAAAATCCAAAATAGTAAAACAAAGATGTTAAAAAGGGAATGGGATTTGGAGACTTTCATGGTGAGGGAGGCTTGAAAACTAATTTGAAAAAACATTAATTTTAATTATACAATAAGCAAGGAAAATGCTATAATACAAGTTATAATATTAATGATTACTAATACGATGCAGTCATATATATTAAATGGTTGGTAAATGTAAATAATGATTCATCCATTATACTCATCAAAACATTTATCTTTGCTAAATGGAAAAAAGGTTATTAAAATTAGCTAAAATATAACTTTATTTTCAATTATTATTACCATCAATTAAAAAAAATAACATAAATATCTACATTTAAAAAAAAAATCTAAAAACATTTGAGAGTGTAAATCACATAGAAATTTTAGAACCGACACTGAATACCTTAGATAAATGGAAAAATAAATGTTAAAGAAATATTAAAATAATTATTACACATTTTATAAAATAAAATCCATAAAATTAGACATTGAAAATCACAAACACGGTCAACACTAAAAATAAAAATAGCCAACTAATAAATAAAAGAAAAAGAATTAAATACCATCATAAAAACAATATAAGATAATAAAATAATAAATAAAGACTAAGTTAAAAAATAATAAATAAATAAATATAGAAATAAAAATAAATAAATAAATGGACGTATAAATAAAAATAATACTAAATAAAAAAGGAAGAAACTACCAAATATAAACTAAAACTTGGTCAACATTAGAAATATTATTTAAAATATATAATTATAAATTAACAAAATAAATGAAGAAACCTAAAAAACATCAAACCTACTACATGACTCTCTCTCTCTCTCTCTCTCTCTCTCTCTCTCTCTCTCTCTCTCTCTCTATATATATATATATATATATATATATATATATATAAAGCATAAACCCAGCCAAAATAAAAATAGAGGAAAACACAAAAGAAAGGAAAAAGGAACCCTACTCAGAGCACAAAGATGGGATCCAATAATGAAAACCAACAAGGCCTTTTCTCAATCCCAACAACTCTTCTAAATTTACGGTGATGGAAATGCTCAACCCTAACAACATTCTTAACCCTGAAGTTACTTCCACTTTATCATGGAGACTCTTAAGCTATAAACAAACTTCCACTTTGTTACAATACCAAGGCTTATGATTATCACTTACCCAAAAACCATAACAGATTATATAGTCAAAAATATTTTATAATTTAATTATATGACCATCATTTTTTAATTAAATTTAAATGAAAAAATACATTAAATCCTAAACCTTTGTCTTGATCACTATTAAATATTTTCTACTTATTAATTATAGATGATTTCTTGAGAGGTGCTCTACCCACTTATGTGGGGTACAAATTTCAAGCATAAATGTTATATGTCCACTAAATTATTAAAAAAATAGTAAATAAAATTAAAAGTAATAAATAAAATGTTAAAAGTAATATAAAACCTTTGAACATTTAAATGTTGGCTCAATATATAATAAAACGTTAAAGTTAAAAATGGCTATAACATGTGAGGAAGAGCTCCAAGAAATGAGAACGTGCTTCAAGAACCAAGGCAACTAGTGTTTGAAGCAAATAGCAGTTGCAGACATCATTAACACTGTGGCTGGTCGTTGTTTATGGCGGCCGTTTCAGGAGGGGGAGCCGCACCCCCCTCCTTTCGTAATGTCACCGTTGAAAAACGTTCTTCCATGCAGCAGCAGCGAGGTGGAACTCAGCAATTTTCGCCAGTCTTGGGAGCCGACTCGCAAGCTAGGTCGAAAGGGCCATGTTTGCCGAGATCAGTTAAGAAGCCACAATTCACTATACCAGCAACAACACTAACTGCATATAGAGGATATATGAAAGATCATGCCTTAATCTATAAGTTCATAGGTGTTTGGACTACAGAAAAGGATTTACTAAAATGGATTCAAATAAAATGGCAACCCAAAGGTCATATTGACCTGAAATTTGGAGCCAGAGGTTTTTCAACTGTTATTTTTACTAATCTGTTAGATAAAGAGTGCATTTTTGAAGGTGGTCCTTACTTCTATAGCAATGCAAGTCCTTTTATTAGGCAATGGGAAGAATGCTATAACCCTGATCAGGAGGAATTTCTTGTTGCCCCTGTTTGGGTTTGTCTATTTGGTCTTCCAATAGATTTTTGGGCTCCAGCTATTCTAGAAGGCATAGGAAACTCCTTAGGAAATTTTGTTAAAATAGCTGATACAACTCGCTGGGGCCGATATACTTCTTTTTCTCGAATTTGTGTATCTATGAACATATCAGAGCCACTGCCAGAAATGATTGAGTTAGAATATGAGGGTAAAATATGAAATCAACTTCTGGACTATGAGCACATTCCGTTTTGTTGTAGACACTGCCATGAATATGGCCATCTGTATAAATATTTCCCTCTGAATGTCCCCGAGACTCCCTCTCCTCTGAACCCTCCAAACCCCGAGCCAACTCGAACAGAGGAAGAAGGATTTATTCCAGTCACGGCTAAAAAAACAAATAATCGTTCTTCAGGTACACAACAGAACATCTCTGCACAGAAAAAGTCGACTAATCAACAAGTAAATTGGTATGAGGTCCTACAAGATGAAGGTGAACCATCGAATTCTGCCTCACCAATACTAACACTGAAAGGAGGCCGTTTTGTATAAGAACCTATCACCCAAACAACACAGCCGTGGAAATAGAAAACAATAGAGGATAATGCAGAGACTGCCTCGAATCCGACAACAGATTTGGAAACAGATCATATACCTATGGATGTTGAACAACATAGAGAGGAACTTAGTGCTGAAAAAAGGGTTCTCAGACATCTTCTGAACGATTGGAAAAACATTGATGACCGATTCATCCCTATAGAGGAGAGACAATTATATAAAGACACTTTTGAAAGGTATCTCACAGTGCAAGCACATAAGGAGGTTTAAGTTGTAGAAAAGGCAACTAAATCACCTACTCCTCCAAAAGCTCCCAAGAAGCGAGGCAGAAGAACCTTGCAAGAATCCATACAATTAGTAGGAGAAATGCTGATAAATACAAGTAAGATAGTACATTTAACAACAGTCTTCCAAAAAACTCCTAAGTTTTCTCAATGAAAGTCCTTTCATGGAATATACGAGGCTTTAATAGTCAAGGCAAGCAATGACTTTTAAAACAGAAATTGAGAACTGAAAAACCTCAAGTGATGTTAATTCAAGAAACTAAGATAACTGGTTGTAAACTAAGCAGTCTCCTTCACAATTTTAACCCCCATTACGAGTCAATGGAAATCGACTCTCGAGGTACATCAGGTGGCATGGTAATTATTTGGAACATGGCGAAAATTTCAGTGGATGGTTGGCTCACCTTTTCTCGCATTTTATCAGGTTATTTTTGACAAATAGGCTCTCAAGAACAGCTCGTTATATCTGCAGTGTATGGATTGTCTATTCCAAGAGAGCGACAGATTTTTCTTAATGACATCGGAACCCTCAATCAACTATTTCACCCAAAGTATTGGCTCCTGGGAGGGGACTTTAATATGATTTTAAATTTAGATGAAAAGAAAGGAGGATTCAGGCAAGAAGATCCAAATATGGAGTTATTTCGCGACCTTCTTACTGATCTTCATCTGGTAGAAATTCCAACAGTTAATGGAAAATTCACTTGGAATACTCACCGAGGGGAGCGACATCAAATATCATCTCGCTTGGATAGGTTTTTGGCATCGGAAGAGCTCGTAAGCCTTGATGTATACTATGAAGCAACAATTTTACCATGCTTGGGATTGGATCACTGGCCTATTCATATTGATATTGATGTCAAAGATGGACCCATGAATCGGCCTTTCTAATTTGAAATTTTTTGGCTCCGTGATCCTCATTTTTTAGACAAAGCCAAACAATGGTGGGAAACGAATTTCATTCCTAAGAGAAATAAGATGCATTCGTTTCAGTTAAGGCTTAAGTAGTTAAAAAATGAAATAAAATGATGGAATAAAGAACAGTTTGGTAATGTACATCAGGATCAACTTCGCCTACAAGAAAAAATGAAATATTTGCAGCAAAAAATGATATTGCATGGCCGCACAGAAGGTTTGATAATAGAAGAAGGTCTCACCCTTAGCAGCCTAGAAGAACGGAGAAAAAAAGAAGAGATTTTGTGGAAGCAAAAATCTCGAATTCAATGGTTACGGGAAGGTGAGCGAAATACTACTTTTTTTCACAAAAGAATGATTCAATGAAGACAACACAATCAAATCTTTTCTTTAAAATATTATAAAGGGAATCATGTGTTTCAACATGAGGAAATGGCACGAGAATTGCAAAATCACTTCAAAAATTTGTTAACAGAGCCCATGCCGAATAGGGAAGAAGCCATTGCTAAAATAACAAGGCATATCCCCTCCATCATCACTAGAGAGAAGAATATAGCTTTATTACGTGAAGTAAGTCTGGAGGAAGTTGAAGCAGCTGTTATACATTTGCCGAGGAATAAAGCTCAGGGAACAGATGGGTTCACTGCTGAATTTTTCAAGGCAGCCTGGAATTTTATGGGTCAGGATATCACAGATGTGGTTGAGGAATTTAGGAGACATCGTAAGGTCTATCCAGCCCTCAATGCCACTTTTCTCACTCTTATTCTGAAATAGGAGCATACAGATACACCGGTGGGTTTTCGACCTATTGCGCTTTGTAATGTCATCTATAAAATTCTTTCAACTATTATGGTCAATAGACTCAAACCACTTCTTTTGATGCTTATTTCACTAGAGAAAACAGGATTTGTTACAGGTAGACAAATTCTGGATGGAATAGTCATAGCTCAAGAAGCCATTCATTCGCTATACTCGAAAAGGGTGAAAGGAATGATGATAAAATTAGATTTAGCAAAAGCTTATGATAGAATAAGTTGGTCTAATCTTCTGGCAGTGCTCAAGGGTTTTGGGTTTGATCAGTGATGGTTGCAGTGGCTTTCTTCCTTCATTTCCACACTAAATTTCTCTATTCTTTTTAATGGAATTCCATCTCAGCCTTTTAATATATCCAGAGGCCTTCGGCAGGGAGACCCCTATCACCTTTTCTATTTATCGTAGTAGCAGAAGGGTTAGCCCGGTTAATCAAACCCTATCTATCAGAAAGCAAGCTGCATGGTTTGAAACTATGGGGTCCTGATATCGCTTTGACTCATCAACAATTTGTTGATGATATTTTGGTCTTCTACCAAGATTTTGTACGTGAGATCAGAATCATTCTTGAAATCCTTGATATATTTATGGCTGCTTCAGGTACTCTCATGAACAATGATAAATCTCAAGTTTATTTCTTTAATGTTAACAATGCTTTTTAGATGTATCTCGCTCGCCTCTTAGGTTTTCGTATTGGTTCCTTCCCCATGAGATATTTGGGAGTTCCCTTATGTAAAACTCAATTAAGAGTTGCAGATTGGTGAGATCTCATTAGAAAAATGGAATAAAAACATCACAATTGGGCGTTTTGAGTACTTAATGCTCCTGGTAGATTAATTTATTGAAATCAGTTCTTCAATCTATTCCAATATATCAAATTTTAGGCAGAGTTGCCCCGAAGAGTATATGCAATCAACTGGTGAGTCTGTTTGAAATTTTTTTATGGCAAGGAGCTCAAAATAGCCACAAGTGGGCTCTCATGTCATGATATACGTTGATTAAGTCTAAATCTTCAGGGGTTCTTGGTCTCTGTGATCCCCATATACTCAATCAAGTAATGGGCGCAAAATTCTGGTGGCATTGGCTCCAGGGAGGCCAGGACTTATGGAAGAAACTCTAGGAAATTAAGTATGAGATGCCGCATTCCAATGAACTCCTAAGTTCTCTCAATGAAATTTATTTCATGGAATATACGAGGCCTTAATATTAAAGGAAAGCAAAGATTTTTAAAAGATAAATTGAGATATAAACCTCAAGTGATGTTAATTCAAGAAACTAAAATCACTGGCTATAAACTGAGCAGTATCCCTCACAATTTTAATCCCCATTACGAGTCAATGGCAATCGACTCTCGAGGTACATCAGGAGGCATAACAGTTCTTTGGAACATGATGGAAATTGCAGTGGAATGTTGGGTCACCTTCCCTCACATTTTATCAGGTTATTTTAGATAAATAGGTTCTCAAGAAGATATCCTTATCTCTGCAGTGTATGGATCATCCATTCTCGGGGAGCGATAGAGTTTTCTTAATGAAACACGAAACCTGAATCAGCTATTTCACGAAAAATATTGGCTCCTGGGAGGGGAATTTAATATGATTTTAAATTTAGATGAAAATAAAGGAGGGATCAGGAGAGAAGATACATATATGGAGTTATTCAGAGACCTTCTTACTGATCTTCATTTGGTGTAAATTCCAACAGTTAATGGAAAATTCACTTGGAATAATCAATGAGGGGAGCAACATCAAATAGCATCTCCCTTGGGTAGGTTTCTGTCATCGAAAGAGCTAGTAAGCCTTGATGTGTACTATGAAGTGAAAATTTTACCATCCTTGGGATCTGATCATTGGCCTATTCATCTTGATATTGATGTCAAAGCTGGACCTATGAATAGACCTTTCCGATTTGAACTTTTCTGGCTTTGTGATCCTCATTTTCTACACAAAGAAAAACAATGGTGGGAAGCGAATTTAATTCCTGGGAGAAATAAAATGAATTCTTTTCAGTTACGGCTTAAACAGTTAAAAACTGAAATAAAAAGATGGAATAAAGAACATTTTGGAAATATTCATCAGGATCAGATTCACCTACAAGAAAAAATGAAAGATTTGCAGCAACAAATGATATTGCATGTCCAAACTGAAGCTTTGATCATAGAAGAAGGTATCACTCTCAGCAGCCTTGAAGAATGGAGAAAACAAGAAGAGATTTTGTGGAAGCAAAAATCTCGAATTCAATGGTTACGAGAAGTTGAGCGAAATACTACTTTTTTTCACAAAACAATGATTCAGCGAAGACATCATAATAGAATATTTTCTCTGAAAAATCAGAATGGGAATCATGTGTTTCAACATGAGGAAATGGCATAGGAATTGAGAAATCATTTCCAACATTTGTTAATAGAGCCCATGGCGAATAGGGAAGAAGCCATAGCCAAAATAACAAAGCATATCCCCTCCATCATCACAAGGGAGAAGAATCTAGCCTTATTACGTGAAGTAAGTTTGGAGGAAGTTGAAGCAGTAGTTATGCATATGCCGCGGAATAAAGCTCTGGGACCGGATGGCTTCATTGCTAAATTTTTCAAGGCAGCCTTGAAGTTTATGGGTCGGGATATCATGGACATGGTTGAGGAATCCAGGAGACATCGTAAGGTCTATCCAGCCCTCAATTCCACCTTTATCACTCTAATTCTAAAACAGGAGCATGCAGATACGCTGGTGGGTTTTCGACCTATATCGCTTTGTAATGTCATTTATAAAATTCTTTCCACTATTATGGTAAACAGACTCAAACCACTTCTTCTGATGCTTATTTCACCGGAGCAAACATGATTCGTTACAGGAAGACAAATTCTTGATGGAATCGTCACAACTCAAGAAGCAATTCATTCACTACAGTCCAAAAAAGTGAAAGGAATGCTAATCAAATTATATTTAGCTAAAGCTTATGATAGAATAATTGGCCTTATCTTCTGGCAGTGCTCAAGGGTTTTGGGTTTGATCAGCGATGGTTGTAGTGGCTTTTTTCCTTCATTTCCATGTTTCATTTCTCTATTCTTTTTAATGGCATTCCATCTCATCCTTTTAATATATAAAGAGGCCTTCGGTAGGGAGAACCCCTGTTGCCTTTACTCTTTATCATAGCAGAAGAAGGACTAGGCCAGTTAATCAAAGCCTATCTATCATAAAGAAAGATATACGGCTTGAAACTATGGGGTCTCGATATTGCCTTGAATCATCAACAATTTGTTGATGATATTTTTCTTTTCTGTCAAGCTTTTGTCCGAGAGATCAGAACCATCCTTCAAATCCTCATTATATTTATGGCTTCTTCAGGTAATCTCGTCAACAATGATAAATCTCATGTTTATTTCTTTAATGTTAACAATGATTGTCAGGTGTATTTTTCACGACTCTTAGGTTTCCATATTGGTTCCTTTCCCATGAAATATTTGGGAGTTCCTTTATGTAAAACTCAGTTAAGAATTGCAGATTGGAGAGATCTCCTTACAAAAATGGAACAAAAACTGCACAATTGGGCGTTTCGAGTACTTAATGCTCCTCGTAGATTAAATTTATTAAAATAAGTTCTTCAATATATTCCAATATATCAACTTTTTCGCGAGCTTCCACAAAAAGGTATACGATCAATTGGGGAAGATACATTTAATTTTTTATGGAAAAGGAGCTCAAAACTGGGAAGTGGGCTCATGTCGTGGGAGGAAGGTGATTAGTCTAATCTTTAGGAGATATTAGGTCTCTAGTGATCCTATATACTCGATCAAGTAATGGGTTTTAAAAATTGTGTAAACCTTAGGAGATTATTCTAGGCAGGACTTATGGAAGAAACTCTGGGAAAGTAAGTATGATATGCCGCATTCCATTTCAGGAAAATTAAAAATTTATGTTGTCCCCAAAGAATCTGCAATTTGGAATCTTGTAGCGGTTAACCGATTTCTTATTCAACAACATAGCTTCTAGGAAATAAGGGAAGGAAAAACTGCACTCTTTTGGGAGGATTCGTGGCAACAAAGAGAGAAATTATTTACTCGACTTGATATTTCTGAACTCTTCTTATTTACCAATACTCCACATCACCAATTGGTTTGTAATTATTGGACTCAGCATCAAGAGACTCAATGGTGGAGATGGAAAGAGAAAGAAGCATGGCCTGGAGCACCAGACACCCTACAATGGCATAACTATGACCGTGAGCTAAAAACAAGGAAAATCAAAGTCAAAACAGGTACTGACATCCTCCGTTGGGGTTATCAAACTTATGGAATGTTTACTATCAATGAGGCTTATAAAATACAAGCTCACATTCACCATGATCATGGCTCCCCTATTTGGAAGAAAATCTGGTCCATGCACCATTGGCCTAAAGTTTAGTACTTCTTATAGATTCTTAGTCATAAGAAAATTTTAACGTGGGACAATTTGCAAAAGTGAGGTATGTCTGGCCCGTCGGTATGCTCCTTATGCAGACAAGCAAATGAAACTATTGAAAATATTTTGAATAGATGTGTATATGTTGATCCTCTTTGGAGAAGTTTGGAATTTGCCTTTTGGCACTCTGATCGTGATCCCTCCAACGTTATTACCACAATCTTGGATTGGTGAAAATCCGGTTATAAATGTGTGGTTTTAAATCGAGCATGGAAACTAGCACTGAGTTTTTTAGTTTGGGATATTTGGAAGGAAGACAATCAGCGGATTTTCAAAGGCGAGGAAAATCCCAATAACAAGGTCTGGGAGAAGGTGCTTGACAATATCAGAGAAACTATCTTGGTAGAAAAATGGCTTGAAGATGATTAGCAAGTAGAAGGGCTTGAAGCACAAATTTTGAATAATTTAAACCTCCACCCACAAATGCTAGCTTTCAATCTCTTGAAATTCAGAGTTCCTCGACAAAATTTCCATCAGTGTTGGCAGCCGCCTAATATGGGCTTCATCAAACTTAATTTTGATAATGCCTCTAAAGGAAATCTAGGGCAAGCTGGCATAGAAGGTGTCTTAAAGAACTCCCAAGGTGAAGTCTGCAGAGTATATGCTATGGATCTTGGTTATGCGACAAATAATGAGGCTTTACCTCCAACAAGGGTTAATCATAGCCAAGCGAGAAAACTTCCAACGTCTCATTATTGAAGGAGACTCTGCTATGGTTATAGGAGCTTTGAATAAACTTCAACAAGGCACACATTGGGATAAAATTAGAAAAATTTGGTGCACAACAACCTTACTGCAAGACATTGAGACTTTGGTCAATCAATTATATTACATCATTCCTTCTCATATTCGGAGAGCATGCAATAAAGCGGCTAATTATCTAGCAAATTGGGGATGTCAAAATCTTGACAAAAATCTTGATATAACACCCTTTGCTAGGACTTTGAATATTGAATTTCACTCTTTGCAACTCATTGCAGCCAGAGATATACGAGATAACCCCCGATCCGGGTGCCACCTTTCGGAAGGACAGCGGGTGAGGAACTCGGCTATCAGATGCATTTAACAGGTGAGTTGGTTTTCAGCTTAGTAGTAATGGCAACAATCCTTTACATGTAGGCACGATCTCTTGTAATCATGCCACCTTCTATTGATGAGATGCCTATTCAAGGCATATTGGTATTAGGTTTTATGCTCTTCTACATAATTCATTTGTCTATTCCTTCCATTTGACATAGAGTAGGTGGTCATTACAGTGGTTCTCAGGGTTGGCTATAGTGGCCACTTATTGGGTTCTCAAATTTCCAGATCAGAAGGAGCCGGTTTTGGTATGTAATTTCTAACTTCTACACTTTAAACTCTGCTAATTCTCCGCAACATGCACTAGATTTCTCAAAGGTGACGGGTTTGTTTATATTCTTGCATTTTTGTCATTCTCATGATGATGTTGAAGTAGATCCTTGCTTCAGAAGTCCCCTTGCCTATTATTGTTTCATGATGTGGGTTTTTAAGGCGTTATATGTTGGTTTCATTGGCCACTCTTGCAACTCTTCATTGTATATCTGCATGCTTTTTTATGGTAGTTATGGGAGGCTTGTTTGTGGCAAGCTCTTCTTTAGGAGTTAGGGTTTTCTGTGGTTTCTGCATCAACTTTCTGATTTTACATATTAGCATCTTCCTGTCCACTTTCCAAGCAAGGGGTTTGTCTTTTGGCACACTGACCCTGTAGGTTTTAATTTTCCTTCCATGGATTTTCCATATTTTCGTTCTTATCCGCTGGATATGACCCTTGGCATTCACTTATTCTCGCTTTTGTCTCTGTTCTTCTCTGGGATCTTTCGATTGTCATTCAAATGGGTCGGCCTCTCGCATTTTTCCAACATGCAGCTGATTGATACTTCTATGATGCACATTTCAGTTTCCCTTCCTCATCAGTCTGCTCTGTTTCTCTATTTGTATTTCATAGGCTTCTCGGGTGCAAGTATGATTAAACCTAGAATGTCATCTTGCAAACCAAGAGCTAAGGTTGCTCAAACTAATCTATCTCCGTGCTCTAGTAAGCGAGGTCGAAAAACTAATGCACAGGTCATTGAAAATTTGGTCAACACCTATGCTGCTAATACCCCTCTGCATATTTGAACCACCATCCAGGGATGGGAGAAGCAATGTTCGGATGACGAGGTAGATATTCAATAGCAGCAAGCTACAATGGATTTCCTGATTGAAGCTGGTAGTACTAGGGGTAGGGTCTCTATTTTTCAGAAAACTGTTAAGATATAATGGAAGTTTAAATGTGTTCTTGCCAGAGCCCTGATGAGTATGAAGGAACAGGAAGCTCATACTTCCATGCTCTTTGACCTTAATCACATTAAACAAGACATGACCTCCATGACAAAACTCAAATGCAACACAATGACAAAATTGGACGAATTGAAGAGCAGTTGCGAGATTTGCAGTGGTTGGAGCTACCTGGGTCCTCTGCTAAAGATCCAGCACCTGTGGATTCTTCAGATGGCTAGGAACTTTTTGTTTTTTCTAGTTTTTGTATGATTTTTGTCAATCGAATTTATAGATGTCACTTCATATGTAAATATTATGGACATAGCCACGTAGTAATCGCAGCTACTGATAGACTGAAATAGTACCGCTTTTGGTTGGCTTTTAACTTTTTAAGATGGCCAACAGACCTGGTTTCCCATCGGGTAGGTTGAGGCACAGATTTATTGTTGTATTTATTTAGCAACTTGCTCTAAATAATAGAAAAATTTAGGTCCTACGGAATTAATAAAAAAAAATAAAAATGTTAAAGTCAATTTGTTATATGTAAAATCTGTTATTAACTTGTGAATAGGTTTTGTTACCATGCCATGGGCCAATACAATGTCACTCCTTTCACAATGGAAATATTTTATAGCAATATGACGTGATGCTACCAAGCTTACAAAAAAAAAAAACAAATCCAAAATAGTAAAACAAAGATGTTAAAAAGGGAATGGGATTTGAAGACTTTCAATATGGTGAGGGAGGCTTGAAAATTAATTTGAAAAAACTTTAATTTTAATTACACAATAAGCAAGGAAAATGCTATAATACATGTTATAATATTAATAATTACTAATACAGTGCAGTCATATATATTAAATTGTTGGTAAATGTATATGATGATTCATCCATTATACTCATCAAAACATTCATCTTTGCTAAATGGAAAAAAAATTATTAAAATTAGCTAAAATATAACTTTATTTTCAATTATTATTACCATAAATTAAAAAAAATAACATAAAATATCTACATTTAAAATAAATCTAACAACATTTGAGAGTGTAAACTTCTGTGATCCATATCATAGTATAATAAATCCTCCGCTAAGTCACATAGAAATTTTAGAAATGACACTGAATACCTAAGATAAATGGAAAAATAAATGTTAAAGAAATATTAAAATAAATATTACACACTTTATAAAATAAAATCCATAAAATTAGACATTGAAAATCACAAACATGATCAACACTCAAAATAAAAACAACCAACTAATAAATAAAATGAAAAGAATTAAACACCATCATAACAACAATATAAGATAATAAAGTAATAAATAAAGACTAAGTAAAAAATAATAATAAATAAATATAGAAATACAAATAAATAAATAAATGGACGTATAAATAAAAATAATACTAAATGAAAAAGGAAGAAAATACCAAATATAGACTAAAACTTGGTCAACATTAGAAATATTATTTAAAATATATAGTTATAAATTAACAAAATAAATGAAGAAACCTAAAAAACATCAAACCTTCTACATGACACACACACACACACTCTCTCTCTCTCTCTCTCTCTCTCTCTCTCTCTATATATATATATATATATATATATATATAAATATGGCGTAAAGCGAGAAAATAAAGAGGGAAAACATGAAAGAAAGGAAAAAGGAACCCTGCAGAGCACAGTGGGATTGATAATGAAAACCAACAAAGCCTTTCTCAGAATCCAACGACTCTTCTAAATTTGATGATGGAAATGCTACTCCCAACCTAACAACATTCTTAACCACAGCTCTTCCACTTTATCATGGAGACTCTTAAGCTATAAATAAACTTCCACTTTGTTACAATACCAAGGCTTATGATTATCACTTACCCAAAAACCATAACAGATTATATGGTCAAAAATATTTTATATATATTTTATGTTAATTTAATTATATGACCATCATTTTTTAATTAAATTTAAAAGAAAAAATACATTAAATCCTAAAATTTTGTCTTCATCACTATTAAATATTTTCTACTTATTAATTATCGATGATTTCTTGAGAGGTGCTCTACCCACTTATGTGGGGTACAAATGTCAAGCATAAATGTTATATGTCAGCTAAATTATTAAAAAAATAATAAATAAAATTAAAAGTAATAAATAAAATGTTAAAAGTAATATAAAACCTTTGAACATTTAAATTCTGGCTCAATATATAATAAAAAGTTAAAGTTAAAGTCAATTTATTATATGTAAAATTTTTTATTAAGTTGTGAATAGGTTTTGTTACCATGCCATGAGCCAATACAATGTCACTTCTTTCACAATGGAAATATTTTATAGCAATATGACGTTATTCTTAATCATGGAAATTCAGCCCCAATTTATGGTCGATATTATTAGGATGTAAATAGGATTTGTTATAATATCATGGGTCAATACCATGGTTTATCAATACCACACGGCCAATAACCATAACTTATTTCACAATCAAGATATTTTAAAATATTTTATTTTAATTTAATTTTTTAACACTTTCTTAATTAATTCTAAAAGGAAAAATGTTATCATTACTTTTGAGATATATATATACCCTCTATCGAATATTCCCATATAAATTAAATCAAATTTTCAATAAAATAAAAAATGAGAATACTTTTATATATAAATATGTGAAATATATATAGTATAAATAATACTAAGAAGAAACATAAATTCATGTTAACTAAGCATCCAAGTGATGAAAACAAACAAATTGACTAACAATAATATAAGAAATATATATTTTTTAAAATAAGTTATATTAAAAGAAAAGTGTAATATATCTTTAACTATATTGATTTTGTAATTTTTGTTTAAACAAATTATATTTGAAAAAATGTGATATATCTTTAATTATACTAATCTAACCCTTTTTTGTTAATATAGCTTTACATCATGTATTAATTTTATAATAATTCTCTCATAGTAATAATTTGTTAATTGTTATATGGGTAAATTTTATTTTCAAATATTTAAAGCGTGAATAAATCATCAAATTTCATAACCAAGGTGTGGATTTTAGTAAGAAAACAACAAAGTTCCACCAAATTCAAAATAGTAAAGAAAAGATGTTAAAAAGAGAAGAGGATTTGAAGAATTTTTCAACAAATTCAAAATAGTAAAGAAAATATGTTAAAAAGGAAAGAGGATTTGAAGACTTTAATTTGAAAAACCATTAATTTTAATTATGTAATAAGCAAGGAAAATGCTATAATACAGGTTATAATATTAATAATTACCAATACAGTGCAGTCATATATATTAAATGGTTGGTAAATGTAAATAATGATACATCCATTATATTAAAATTAGCTAAAATATAACTTTATTTTCAATTATTATTACCATTAATTAAAAAAAAAATAACATAAACATATCTACATTTAAAAAAACATGTAACAACATTTGAGACTGTAAATTTATGTCATCCATATTATAGTATAATAAATCTTCCCCAAAATCACATAGGAAATTATAGAACCGACATTGAATACCTATACTAAATGGAAAAATAGATGTTAAAGAAATATTAAAATAAATATTACACATTTTATGAAATAAAATCCATAAAATTAGACATTGAAAATCAGAAACACCATCAACCCTCAAAATAAAAACAACCAAAAAATAAATAAAAGAAAACATATCAAACACCATCATAAAAATAATATAAGATAACAAAATAATAAATAAAGACTAAAATAAAAACTAAAAAATGGACCAATAAATAAAAATAATAAAAAAAACCAAATATACAGTAAAACTTGGTCAACATAAGAAATATTATTTAAAATATATAATTATAAATTAACAAAATAAATGAAGAAACCTAAAAAACATCAAACCTACTAAATGATTGTAATAATAAATAAGTATTTATATAACTATATCAATAACTATATCAAGCATAAACCCTTTCTCAATCTCAATAGCTTTCCTAAATTTAAGGTGATGGAAATTCTCAACCCTAACAATATTCTTAACACTGAAATTACTTCCACTTTATCATGGAGACTCTTAACCTATAAATAAGCTTCCACTTTGTTACAATACCAAGGCTTATGATTACCACTTATCCCAAAATCATAACAGATTATATGGTCAAAGATATATATATATATATATATATATATAATGTTAATTTAATTATATGACCATCATTTTTTAATTAAATTTAAAAGAAAAAATACATTAAATCTTAATCCTTTGTCTTGATTACTATTAAATGTTTTTCACTTATTATTTATCAATGATTGCTTGAGAGCTACTCTACCCCCTTATAATGGGTACAAATGTTAAGCATAGATGTTTAACATTTAACATTTACATGTCCACTAAATTATTAAAAAAAAGTAATAAATAAAATGCTAAAAGTAATATAAAACCTCTAAACATTTAAATGTTGGCTTAATTAATAATAAAAAGTTAAAGTTAAAATCAATTTTTTATATGTAAAATTTATTATTAACTTGTGAATAAGTTTTGTTAGCATGCCATGGGTCAATACAATGTCACTTCTTTGACAATGGAAATATTTTATAACAATATGGCATGATTCTTAAACATGGAAATTCAACCCCAATTTATGGTTGATATTATTAGCATTTAAATAGGATTTTTTATAATATCATGGGTCAATACCATGGTTTATCATACCACATGGCCAATAACCATAACTTATTTCACAATCAAGATAGTTTAAAATAATTTATTTTATTTTAATTTAATAACATTTTCTTAATTAATTATAAGAGGAAAAATGTTATCATTACTTTTGAGATATATTTAAACCCTCTATCGTATATTCCCATAGAAATTAAATAAAAATTTCAATAAAATTAAAAATGAGAATACTTTTATATAAATAATATTACTAAGAAGCAACATAAATTTCATTTTAACTAAGCATCCAGGTGATGAGAAAAAACAAATTGACTATCAATAATATAGGAAAGAGAGTGCATGTTTTTTTTTAAGTTTTTAATTTTTGTAGCTTCTTTGATATGGTTGATCCAAAACATATGCTTAATATTTTACAACCAAACGATTTTTTTAATTTTTTTTTCTTTTTTTTTAAATTAATTTAGATAGTTTCTTAAACACAATATTGTAGAATAAAATTTAAGAGAGAGGGGGTGGAGGGATGAGATTGTGGCAAAGAGGGAGTGAAAAGAGGAAAATATTGAGAGAGAGCGAGGGGGGAGAGAGAAAAAATGAGGTGGGAGAGAGAGGGAGAGAGAGGAAGGAGGAGAAAGAGGAGGGGGAAAGATTAGGAGAGAGAGAGAGAGAGAGAGAGAGAGAGAGAGAGAGATGGAGTTGGAGGGGGAGGGAGAGGGAGGAAATAAAACATATAGAGAGAGATAGAGGTGGATAAAGAAAGGGGGTGACAAGGGAGGGATGGGGAGAGAGTGAGGGATATAGGAGGGAAGAGAGAGAAGAGGAAAGGAGAGAGACAAAGAGAGAAGAGGAAGAGAGAGAGGGGGAAGGTAGTGATAGAGTTAGAGGGAAGAGAGAGAGAGAGTGATGGGGGCGAGAGATAGAGGGATGTGGGATAGAATGATATAGAGAATATAAAAGAGAGAGATGAGTCAATAGGGAGAGATAAATATGGAGTTGGAAGGGGAGAGAAAGGGAGAGAAGAAGAAATACATGGAGGGATAAAAGTAGAGAGAGAGAGGGAGTGATAAGGGAGAGATGGAGAGATAGTGTGATAGAGAGGATATTGGTATGGAAGAGGGATAGGAGAGTAATAGGGAGATTAGAGAAAGAGAGAGAGAAACTAGCCTATATCCATCTTAACCCTAGATCAATCAAGCGTCGAGAGCGATCAAATCTCTTGAGGAGAAAAATTTTCCTTAAGATTTGAACTCAAAAACGATGTTTGCACCTCCAGAGATTTAATCCCTCTCAGCACTTGATAGATCAAGGTTTAAGATGGATATAGGATGGTTAAATTTAAATTATGAAATATGTATTCCAATATAAAAAAATATATATAATCCAAAAAATATCATATAATTAAATAGTACGTTGTAATCTAGGTATTCACATCATTAACTACAAATATACTGTACTACAAGATTTCATATGTATTTTTTTAGGATATTATTTAATTTCATTTTAATAAAACAAACATTATAGTTAATAAAAAAACTAAAAAAAAATTAACACTACTTAAAATTCTACTTTAGTTGATTCATTCGAAAATAGTCTTGAAGATGGATTGCCATTGAAATTTGAAATGTCGACAGACTTCTTATAACATTGTGGATAATCTAGATCATTCTTCTCCAGTTTTTTTAATCTTAAGAGAATATATATATATATATACTACTTAACAATAAATAAAAATAATATCAAAATGAGGGTATATAAATCATCAAAATTAAATGTGAAAAACAATAGAATAGTTGTTAGAGAAACAAACAATATTTAAATTAGTTTTATTAATTCATAAAAAAAAATATTTAATATAAATGTGAAATTTCGTAATATTATTTTATATAATTTTTTCTTTTTTTCTTTTTTTTAACTTGGAAATTCATTGAAGGAATTGTGTATAATTTGAAGGAAAATACGTTAAATTCCATGCAAAGAATCTGTTCAAAGCAATAATAAGAATGAATTCTGTGAGATTTAATCCTCATCACTAATATTGATATTATATGTTAATATACTTATATTTCCTATATTCAAAATCCAATAATATGGATTTCTTTTGTCAATTTAACAAATAAATAACTCATGCATATCTGACTGTGTAATTTTTTTCCAATCCTACACCAAATTGATTGAACTTATTAAGAGATATGAATCATAAACTAATGTTTATGTGACTTTGTAATTATTTTCCAATGCTACACCAAATAGATTGAAGTTATCAAGAGATATGAACCAAAATCTAATGTTAATATTCTCTAACTTTGTAATTCTCCTCTCGATGTTTGTGATGTACTATTATTCAAACCATACTTTGGGAAGCTTCATGTTGTGTATGAGTATAGGTTTCACACTATTATTGTCACATTAGGAAATAAGCTATAAAGGATACCGAAGTTAGCCCCACCTACGACCATTTCTTTGACCTCTACTAAGCAATGAAACAAAATCATCTCCTAGACTAGTAAATTTGTTTTCTTTCTTAGTGACTCTCAAAATAAGACGAAGATCATGGCCACATTCATGGCCCCTAGGAGAGGTACCTCACATAGCAGAATTAGGTGGAGAATATCATGGAAGAATAGTGGTACATCATCTCCTCACCCATATGGGTACATTTTCACTGTCAGGTGAAGCATTCCATCAATATAACCCCCATAGCATGTCTAACCAATGGGCCAATAAACCGCTACTCCATTCTAGAAAATTAAGAAATCACGAAAAAAAAACAGGATTTGTTGCAAAAAGAGAAAATTCGACTAAGTTCCTCACCTTGTGGGAGCCCAATTTTAGTTGTACAGAAGATGGATGGGACGTAGAGACTCTGCATTAACTATTAGGCACTAACTAAATTCATTTTTAGGAACAAGTATCCAATCCCATGGCTTGATTACCTTCTTGACCATCTCAAGGGGGGAATCTAATTCAATAATATTGATTTGAAGTCTCGATATCACCAATTTCTAATAGAACCCATAGATGGGTGGAATATTTCCTTCAAATCTAAGGAGGGTCTGTTTCAGAGATTGGTCACGCCTTTCGGGTTTAAATGTTCCCATACAAAATTTATGAGGTTGATGGATGATATGTTTTTTTCCTTTAGCGACTCGTTCATGGTTGTACAACTATCTCACATCCTCATCTTCCACAAGAAGTGGGAAGAGAACTTGAAACACATTTGGTAGGTCCTTCAAACACTGTGATAGCACAAACTATGCTCCCAGTTGGAGAAATGTACCATTGGCACGAGCGAGATGCAATATCCAGGTTACATCATTGATGAAAAAGGCTTGCATATAGATTTGGATAAGATCCAAGTCATTTGAGATTGGTTAGTCCTGGTCACTCTAATAGACCTTCATTTATTTTTGGACCTTGACAGCTTTTATCGGATGTTCGTATTGCGATTATCTCATATCACTTGGCCTTTGAGTCAAGTTTCGAAGGGCAGAGTGAAAGATTTTTTTTTCATCCATCCCAATGGAAGTTGTTTGTTGATTTGAAGTGTTATCACCCAAAAAATATTCACCTAGCCATTTCTTACTAGGTGGATCTAAATACACCATGTAGGATAGGTTTTTCCATAGAAAGCTCAATTTCACCATAAGAAATAATTTAGTGAACCATTTTCCTAAGGTATTTCTGATGTAGGAGAATCCTATTCCATAAGTTCTTTTTTTGAATAAACCTAAGGGGAATCTTTATTTTATGAAGGGGGAGATTCCCTAATGTTTTAATTATGAAAATGATTATTAATTTGTGATTATTCTCGAATGTGTGAGAACATTTGAGGTCTTAGGTGTTATAAATTCCATGCATATTTTATGGAGCTGAAATATCTCTTGGAGATTAAGTGAGGGATTTTAGGATTTTGGTGAGGATATTTTATAGGATCTGAACTAAACTTAGTTCAGAATCCTTTCATTGTCAATATGATATGCCTTGAAGGCATTCGTGGTTGGATTGGATAGTAAGTAGATAGTGAGTGGAAGAGAGTGATAAGTGTGAGTAAGAGAAGGTCCATGAGACCAAAAGGAGAGGGAAGTGTGACATTACTGCTAATTGTATTGATCCTCCCTTTGTGGTGTAAAATAATCAGATTTTTATTGAATTTACTAATTGAAATGAGTCTGGCGTGATTGGGTGCATGATCCATTAATGTGATGAATAGATCAATTTTGTTTGGTTATTGTTATAATAGAGTATATACATTAGTGACAAGACTAGTACTCTTTTCTATTATGAATTTCATTCGAGTTTACATTTGATACTATGAATATTTGGGTTAATACTTTGGGAAGTGAAAGAAGCTACAAAGTGATGAAGTAAGATTGGCTCACTCTTGTACATAAAGGAATATGTGTTGATTTTTTTTCTGAGTTGTGGAGCATCAAATCCCTTTGAGGAAACACAATGATGATTTGAATTAGTCAAGGTTCTAGCTTCCGGATCAAGCTTTGGCTTATCTTTTTACTAGATGAGGTTAATCTGAAGTTCTTAAGTCAGATTTGAACATATATTTTGATGTCAGTTATAGTCAGAATTTGTTGTCAAGGGTCAAAGTTCTAGACCTGATCTAGAGATCGATCATTCTATCAGTTGTTGAGGTGAGGGTTAGCATACAGGTGAAATCGTAGCGTGTGAAGGCAAGTGTAGCACAAAATTTATATGTGTAGTGCCTCAAAGGTGTTTTTGTAGCATCTTTGGTGTGTGTCCAATGCATGTGCAGTGAATTTTTACACTCAACTGAAAACACAGGGTTATGGCCAAATCTTGATTTTTATATACTTCTTCCAGATCTTTGGAGAATCACTCTACGTGAACGCTGTGTTTTTCCCTTATACATTGAAACATGCTCCATCAACCTCTAGATCAATCACACCAATTCCAAGAGAGCTCCAATTATGTGATAAGATCGATGAAAAAGGTTCCAGAGTGTGATAATATTTGATAAAGGCATAAAGAAATTCTATTTCCCACTATGAAAGTTTAATCTGTTGTTTGAATGGATCATTCACGTGTTTCTGGAAATGGAAGGCCAATCTCTAGTTTGAATGAAGCATTTGCGAATGGAATTAAGAACCTCTTCAGTTTTAGCAATGAAACGTGTTTTTGTGGATTTATCTTTTATTAAAATAAAAAGAGCCGATACAGATCTGTGGTTTTTTATTAGATTCAAACCCTGCCAATTGATTATATGTTGTAGATTTGTTTTTTTTTTCTCTAATATGTAACCGTTTCTATAGATAAAACATGTATATCTAGAGGTAATATCCCATATTGGGCATCATTTGGTATTAGAGCAAGATTTTCTCTAAAATATGATCAAGGAGGCTCAGTTCAGCTCATTTTGAAATTGAGGAACAAGTATTTTTATATGTTGGAGGTTTAAATAAGACCATGACAGTGGAAAGAATACAAAACTATTCAAGAGGGAGATATATGAATTGGGTATAGAGCTAGTAATGCCCTTTGAGGAAATATAAGTGAAACTTGTGTATGGATATTGAATTTTTTGTGCAGAGGTGAATTTCTAGTACTGGAATTACAAAAGAGTGTAGTGAATTGTAGAGGAGAGTTAGCAAAATGTACCTAAAGACTAAGGAAAAGTAAAACTTGAGGTCATTCCATCTAAGGGAAGAGTGATAAAAATACAACATCATTGAAACAAGGTCTTGTTAAGTGGTTAATTTTGATGAATATTGATGTGTATATGTAGGTAGCAATAGACAAGGGAATTGTGGCAGCCATACAGTAAGAAGAAAAAGAAAGGGAGTAGAAGTGCAGAAGCCAGATAAGAGCAAGGGAATGATCAAAAGGGTTGTAGAGGAAAGATAACCAAGTGATCCCATGAGATCAAGCATAAGAGGGAAGCTTGATAGGGGATTGTGTAGCAGTAATTGAGACTGACTACAAGAGAGAGGCTTTAATGTAGCTCCCAAGTGGACATGGAAAGTTCATAAGAGGAAAGGTGAAAATGACTCTAGAGTGTCAAAGGAAAGACTTAGAAGAAAGCCATATAAAAAGGAAATAAGATTCTAGAATCGATGGCAGAATGAGAGTATATGATGAAGAAATTTATAGGGATATCGTTGAATTAAGGGCACAAATCAAGCATTTGGAACAACTGCTGCAAAAGTAGATCAGAGAGGATCTGAAATATGGAGTGAATGTAAGGAAAAGTGTCAAGTGGTCTATTATGGGGTTATTTTCCAAGAAGTTGATGTAAAATATGAGTATTTGGATGAAGGAGGAAAAGAAAACTAGTAGAAGTAAACATAGAGAGGAAGTTCAATTTTGTGAACCTGAAGAAGGATCAATCCTAGCAAAGTATGATGATGAGAGTGAAGGGATGATGGAGTGCTTGGAGTAACAAAGAAAGGAGATGCCAATAACATCAAGTGAAGAAGGAAATTGTAATGTATTTCAACCTAATTTTTTGTATGATTATGAAGTTTTAGGTACTAAATATCAAGAAAATGGAGCTAAAAAAATGCCAAAAACGAAGGAAGGAGCAACATTCCAAGAATAGAAGGACTATTCTTGTAAAGGAAAACAAGGGGTAGCTTATTATGGAGTTGGACAGTTTCAAAGGAGTGTTTTAGAATAAGGAAGTCTAGCCTTATGTCATGAAGACAATCTTGAAGAAAATTATGAAAGAAATCATATCAAAATTTCACAATTTTGTGAAAAGTAGAGTAATATGGGAGGTATAATTTGTTGGTTGTAAATTTTTTAATTTAGTGCTTATCTAATATTTCTAAAGAAATTTTTTGTATGACTGAGAGTTATTGGAAACTGGAAAAGGAGGAGACAATGTATGCCTTGCAGATGTGCAGTTATGGAAAAGGAAGAGCTGATAAGGAGAGTTCAACTCAAGACAATTCTATCAATGGAAAATAAACTGTAAAGATTCAAAGAATAGGAAGCATCCAAGGACCCAAGGAAGAAGAGATATTATTATCTCATGCAGTCAGGAAAATAAGGTGACTAACTTATGAAGACAATCATGGAGAAGTATTTGTAGAAATTTCTCATGGAAGGATAGAATATGGCTATGCTTAGAAAGGTCATGAAGAGGTTTATGCAGAACCAAGAATTAATTGGGATAGAAACTAGATTATTGATTGTGATCAGAGAGCTATAGAAGATGGATAACAAGTACAAGAAGAAGCTCATGTAACAAAAAATTGTAGCCAAAAAGAAGAGAAATGTGTGTTGGAAATTGAGCATGAGCCCAAGAAATGTCAGAAAGAATATAATTTCTCCAAAGTGTTTGAACGTGAAGGTACAGAAGATGGAAGAAATAAACCTTCTGTGGAGTAGATGAAAGGAGAATGGTTAAAGAAATCATATTCTTTGGAATTTTATGAAGGAAAGTGGGAGAAAACTCTTGAAATTATCTCACAGTACAAGGTTGGAACATTGATGGCTGAATGGAAAAGATTACTTTATCAATATGGCTATGCTTAGAAAGGTCATGAAGATTTTTATGTAGAACCAAGAATTAATTGGGACAGAAATAAGATTGTTGATTGTGATTAGAGAGCTGTAGAAGATAGATAACAAGTACAAGAAGAAGATCATGTAACAAAAAATTGCAGCCAAAAATAAGAGAAATGTATGTTGGAAATCAAGCATGAGCCCAAGAAATGTTAGGAAGAATATAATTTCTCCAAAATGTTTGAATGTGAAGGTACAAAAGATGGAGGAAATCAACCTTCCATGGAGCATTTGAAAGGAGAATGGTTAAAGAAATCATATTCCTTGGAATTTTATGAAGGAAAGTGGGAGAAAACTCTTGAAATTATCTCACAGTACAAGGTTGGAACAATGATGGCTGAATGGAAAAGATTACTTTAGGGAGACAAGAATTGTAAATATAGGTTCTAGAATGGAAGAAATGCTTGGAAAATTGATAGAGATCAAAGGGATAGGATTGAAGATAATTCATATTTTAAATTTTTGAATTGGTTGCAGCAGGAATATCATAATTTTTAAGATGTAATTGTGTATGATCATTTACAGATGACCATGATGATCATGAAATATTTTATTTTTAATTTTTTCATGGTTTAGAGAAAAATTTAGTGGATGGTTTGCATGAAGAGAAGTGTTCCCAATAGGATGGAAATTTGGATGAAGAAAGAATAATTTTAACAACTCTTATGCAAGGTACTATTAAAGCCAAAGAGGACTGTACAGAAAGAGACATGGCAGAATTTGAAAAAAAAAAACTCACAAGTCCAAAAGGTGGTGAAGACCAAATATTTGATGGTGTAGAAGCTGACATTGCATATAAATATGATGTGAATGAAAAGATCAATTGGCAAGATGAAGAAATTCAAGGGAAAGTTTTCACAATTGAAAATCAACATACAAGAGATTGATTTTTTGTTTTCATACCAAGCAAGCAGTTAAGTGTGTTTGAAGATGAAGGACTTCCACATAAAGCATTGGATGTGTGGACAATGGTAAAAGTAGAGGAATGGTATGTTATAACTTCTGTCAATGAATTGTCTACTGATATTCATCATGATCAAAAAATAACATCTTGGAGGCAACCCATGATGGTGATAGTGGAAGCACAAGATAAAACAATTGATAAAAGGTGCATTTTGCAAGGTTTTAAATATTTTGAAACCTTGAGAATGAAATTTGTTGAGTGTAAGATATATTGAGAAGGACTAAATTATTCAGTCCGAAGAGGTAGAAATCAACAACGAGTAGAGATAAAGAATACAACATTGGAAATAAAATCTTTCAAGTGGATAATAGGGAACAAAAGAAAGAACAAGAAGGTGATTGTTAATTCAAGTAAGAGAAATATGACTGCACAAAGACAATTTAAGAATTGGGATCGAGGAGGAATGCATACGTCTACAAGGCAGCAACAAGATGGTAAAGCATGTGGTGAGCAACACCATAAAGTTTTGAAACCAGGATGACTTCGAAAACAACAATTCAAGATTAGGAGATCATGGAAGATTTTTTGAAGAAACCTAAGGGGAATGTTTATTTTATGAAGGGAGAGATTCCCTAATTTTTTAATTATTAAAATGATGATTAATTTGTGATTATTATTGAATGTGTGAGAACATTTGAGGTCTAAGGTGTTATAATTTCCATGCATATTTTATGGAGATGAAATATCTCTTGGAGATTGAGTAAGGGATTTTAGGAATTTGGTGAGGATATTTTATAGGACCCGAAATAAAATTAGTTCATAATAGTTTGATTATAAATATGATATGCCTTGAAGGTATTCATGGTTGGATTATATAGGGAGTAGATAGTGAGTGGAAGAGAGTGAGAAGTGTGAGTATTAGAAGGTCCATGAGACCAAAAGGAGAGGGAAGTGTGACATTATTGCAAATTGTATTGATCATCCCTTTATGGTGTAAATAATAAGAGTTTTATTGAATTTACTAATTGAAATTAGTTTGGTGTGATTGGGTGTATGATCCATTAATGTGATGAATCGATCAATTTTTTTGGGTTCTTGTTATAATAGAGTATACATAGTAGTGACAGGACTAGTACTATTTCCTGTTATGAATTTGATTCGAGTTTAGATTTGATATTGTGAATCTTTATGTTAATACTTTGGGAAGTGAAAGAAGCTACAAAGTGATCAAGTTAGACTGGCTCACTCTTGTACACAAAGGAATATGTGGTGATTTTTATTCTAAGTTGCAGAGCATCAAATCCCTTTGAGGAGGAAACATAATGATGATTTGAACCAGTTAAGTTTCTAGCTTCAGGATCAAGCTTTGATTTATCTATTTATTAGATGAGGTTTAACTGAAGCTCTTAAGTCATATTTGAACATAGAGTTTGTCGTTAATTGTAGTCTAAATTTGTTGTCAAGGGTCAAATTTCCATCCTAGATCTAGAGATCGATCACTCTGTCAGTTGCTAAGGTGAGGGTTAGCATACAGGTGAAACCATAGCGTGTGAAGGCAAGCGTAGTGCTGCAATTGCATGCGTATCACCTCAAAGGTGTTTATGTAGCATCTCTGGTGTGTAAGCAACACATGCACAACGAATTTGTAGCCTCAAATAAATACATAGGGTTATGACCAAATCTTTCTTTTTCTAGACTTCCTCCGGATTTGTGGCGAATCACTCTGTGTGAACATTGTGTTTTCCATTGTACATTGAAACATGCTCCAAAAACCTCCCGATTGATCACACCAATTCCAAGAGAGCTCCAGTTCTGTGATAAGATCGATGGAAAAGGTTCTAGAGAGCACAAAGATTTGATAAAGGCATAAAGAATTTTTTTCCGATGATGAAAGTATAATATGTTGTTTGACAGAAGAATTCATGTGTTTCTGACAATCGAATGCCAATCTCTAGTTTGAATGAAGCATTCGCAAATGGCATTAAGAACATCTTCAGTTTTAGCAATGAAATATGTTGTTGAGAATTTATCTTTTGTTAAAATAAAAAGGTCACATACAGATCTGGGGTTTTTTATTAGATTCATACCCTACCGATTGATTATATGTTGCAAACTTGGTTTTCTTATGCAATATGGGACAATTTCTATAGAGAAAATAGGTAGATCTAGTGGTAATCCAATCCATATTGGGCATCAGTTTCTCATTGAAATCTAAAAACCCCATGAGAATAATTAAATAAGTCATTATTTATTTAACATTCTCAAGAAATAATTATTAAATCATTATTTGATAATTATTTCTTATCACTTTTGAATTAATCACCTTGGAAAAATAAATAAGCCATTATTTATTTATTATTCCTTATTTATCCTCTATTTCTCTTATGAGATCATTATTAAACCATTATTTAGGGGTTTTTTCCTTTTTAATTCTCACAAAGTGATTAATACATCATTTTTATTTGTTAATTACTTCAACCACTTTCTAAATAAAGATATTTGACCATTTTTAATACCTTTTCCCTCTCAAAAAATATAATAAAATATCCACAACGACTAGATTTTGAAATAGTCAACAATATTTTAATATTTTCTAATTCTCAATCTATTCTAATATTTTTTTTATAAAGATAGGGTTTTCTCTCCATTCTTCACCATGACCATTTTTATCGTCACCATTATCATTTCATTACACTTGAGCTCCAACTTTAGTTCAAGCTTTTTTTTTGTTTTCTTTCCCATTGCAAGTTTAGAGAGAATCACATGGCTTAAGCACAAGGACAAGAAAAGGACCCATCCCACATAGGGGAAACTACAGTCCCATGTTGTAATTTCTCCTCACTAGGTGATTTAATAAAATTATCAATTGATTAAGTGCTTCATTGGGTTATTACACTTTAATTTCTTACTATTATGTGTTTATTTTTGCAAGATATGTTTGGCTGTAGGGTTATATTTGTTTTTTATTGTAGATCTCAAGCGCATACAACCATATTTCATTGTTAGGGTTTCATTCCACCATCAATTTAAGGGAATATTTTTTTGTACACATACTAGGAATTTTAATACTGACATGAAGCATCTTCTTTAATCTTCCAGACTTGCAACAACCATTTAAAATTGAGACAGACACCTTTGACTATGTTATTGATGTAGTTATCACCCAACTAGGGCATCCAGTGGTCTATAAAAATGAGCCTCTTTATGATACAATTTTAAAATATCCCACCTATGATAAAGAGATGTACTTTCCAACAATGGAGACATTACATTGTGGGGAAGGAGATGGGCATCCACACAATCACCAACATCTTCAATTTTTACAAACACAAGGGATGTTTCAAAATGATCGCCATCATAAGTGGTACACATATCTGTAACAATTTCATTTTAACATTAAATACAATAATGGTAGCACCAATCGAGTTGCAGATTGCCTCAATCATCCCCCAGTTGCAACATTGACCATTTTTCTCAACTCTTATGGAAACAAGAACTTTGGATCGTGACAAATATATGAAAATTATCTTGAGTTCACTACCACATACCAGATGTAAGTGGATGACAAGCAAGCTGTCTTCCACCAACAGGATGCATTATTATGCTACCTAGGACACATTTTTGTTCCTTCAAATGAGTGTGCCAAGCTGATTTGGGAGGAATAATACAGTTGGGTCATGGGACACTTTGGTGCAGATAAAAATGTGGTCATTTTATATAATTATTTTTATTAACCAAACCTTTTAGAGGATGTTGCAAAATACATCAGATATTTCACTAGCTATGCCATGGTCAAACCAAAAATTAAGAAGAAATGCCTATATACTCCTCTTCCTACTCCTAGTGGGCCATTGGAATTCATCTCCATGGACTATATTTCTAGCTTTCCTTCTACCAGGCATGGCAGTGACTATATATTTGTTGTAGTTGACAAATTTTCTAAGATGCCCATATTGGCTGCTTACAATAAGAGTATTACAGCAGAAGCCACGGGCAAAGATATCTTTGTATGGTTGTGGGTGCATTTTCGGATCCCATAGGCCAATATATCATATCAAGATATCAAGATCCTAAGAAAATTTTGGATGAAAATTTGGTTATTATTGGACACAAAGCTCACCAAGTCGACTACATTCCACCCCCACACTCATGGCGATACAAAGGTAATCAACAGGATGACTGTGCACATACTACACATGTACAACTCCAAGAATCCATGAGAACATGATGAGAGTATTCCCTCTATGCAAAATAACTGTAACAAAGCTCTCCATAGCTTGAATGACTATAGCCCATTTGAAGTGGGCTTAGGATTTCAACCATTATGTCCCATTGATGTTGCATTTATTTTTGCAACTACATAGGAAGACTCTGACCATGTTCGGTCTGAAGCTGATAAAGCTGCCATATTTATTGAGCACATTCAACACAAATTCTAGTAGGTTCATGACATCTTTGAGAAATCCAATGCTAGGTATAATAAATGGCATGATAACCATTGGGTGCCACATTAGTTTCGGGTGGGTGATAAAGTTTGGTTACATATGAAAAAATAACGCCTTTTTGGAACCCATCAAAAGTCTTGGTCACTTTGATACAAGGCTTACACCATCACCAAGGTTGTGGGAGAAAAAAAATTTGATCTCAGTATTCCCTGATTCCTTGGCTTTCACCTCATATTAAATGTGGACCACCTTCGGCCCTAATTTCCACCATTTTTGGACACATAAGAAATCATTGAGTAGTTGACATCAACATAAATCAACCTAGAATGCATTAAACATAAAAATCTGATTGGATCATGGAAACATAGATCAAGAAAACTCACAAATAAATGCTCCAACTATATCGAGTTTTTACATTTTTCCATCTCCTGCACCAGGGAAATTGGTTCATTAGGGACTAAATTCAACAGAAGTTTCCACATCTCATGGAGGCAATCAACGCAATGGGGACCATCAACTTTTAATGTAGGAGGAATTATCCAAGTGGATATTGGTGGCCACCGTTCTACTCCACTTAGACGCCCAATTTTTTTTTTCTATTTTCTTAATTGTAGCAAAATTTACTATTTTTGGCATTTTTTCGGGTCCTAAACTTCCAGAGCCATTTTGAGGCCCTAAAATATGTTTTTTTATTAAATGGGAAATATTATAGCCAACAACATGGGTTTGTATCCAAATTTTCTATTCATTGGATATATATTTCTAACAAGGTATTATAAGTATTGTACAAATATTGTATACAAAAGTTAGGACCCTGAGAGGTTGATATATGAACTAACGGGGCCCACAAACTTTTTTTGTTTCATCTCCTCGGGTTAGGTTTTTTTATTTTTGGTGTTATACCTTATTTCACAATAGTAAAAATGCCTTCGAGCCTCATTGTAACACAATTTATAGGTATGTAGCCATCACATCTCTTCCAAGAGATAAGCTACCATCTCCCAAGCTAGTTTATTTCTATTCTGCATGTAAAAATTATCCATTATTTATCATTAATGAATTCAAGTTCATTTTTTTTGTAGCATTGTGTTTATATTTTTAATGTGTGTTTCATTTTGTTCCTATGTAAAGTTGGATCACACAATGCATAGTGGGAGGAGGCAGCAAGCGTTAAGGATGTTGTAGTTCATCCCAAGAGAGAGAAAAGCTTCAAATTTTGGAATGAGGAAGAGACAAGTGTAGATTTTATTTTCAATGAGTATTACCAATCACTAGTTTTGACCAGATAAGATCACGTGAAGGAAATAAAATGCATGCATAAAAATACCTATCGGTCGTAACCATTGTTAGGAGAAAAGACTGGGAGGGGATGTGACACTGGTAAAAATAACTCCATAGACTGAAAAAACACTTGTACAAGGTAGTAATAGCATAAAATCTAATAAATACAAGAAGAAATAGGAAAAGTGGCACTTTCACACACAAAAGAAACAAAAGCGATGGAAAATGTAGAAAAAAGTGACACTTTAGAAACTTACATGGAAAAGTGTTGCAAACCAAATCTAAAGCTCCTTGAACTAATGGATATAGCTATAGCTCCAATGTAAAATGTGAAATTGAGCTCTACAAACCTCTATTTTATATATTTAACCCCATGGGATTAGGGTTATGGTTTATGATGTGCATGACTAAAATCAAGAAGAAAGAGAAATTTGTCCATAGATCGGAAATGTAATTTTGTGCCACATGGTCAAAGAGTAATGTGCACTCCCTATCTTTTAGGGATGCATAATTGGCTTGTTTTGGAAGACTGTGCAGTCCACTGGTAGGAAATACTATGCAATTTCCAGTGACAAGGTATTACAGAGTTCACTTGTTCAGTTGATTATGCAGTGTTGACTCTCATAGGAGGATAATGCCTTTTACTTTCTCAATGACTTCCTGTGTCATAGTATTATGAAAATCAATTTATTAAGGAGTTTTGCAGTTTCCAGTTGCATGGGATTCTGTAGTTCCTTGAGGGAAGACCAACAAATAGTGTTAGATCAAGAAAAGATTTAGCTTGTGTTTGGGAGAGAGTTTAATTTTCATAAAAAGTCATTCAACTGTCATCGACAAGACTCAATCATCGTCACACAACTGTTCCATGCAAAGATAAGTGATTAAAAAACTATAAGATCAAAAGGAACACTTAATGATATTGAAAATGATAGTTCTTATAGAAAAAAGGTAGGCTCTAAAATTGAAGCATAGGAAATTTTTTGGAGTGGGGTTGTAGATGTTACAACACCAATATACCTCAAACTTGATTAATTACTCTTCTTGTTCCATCAAAAAAATTTCTAGACATTATCCAGAAAAAGGAGGTGTGTGATATTATATGTTGTTCCATCGTTTATCGCTTTGAAATGACCATTTTTTAAAGCCTCCTTTATTAACCTATTTAGTAGTTTAGAAACTAAAAAAAATAGAAAATTCAGTGAGGGGAACCCTTACCTAATACCCCTTCCTAGTTTAGGCCATTGGGGTGTCAACTAATTGATTATCATAGCCAAATATAGCGAAGCAATATAGATCATCACCCAAATAACAATCATAATTGTATAAGAATAAGTCTTAGGTAAATCAATCTTACCTTATCATGTGATTTGTAGATGTCAACTTTAATCACCATTGATATTTAATCTGTAACCTTCATTGGGTGAATAATTTCTTCTGTGATCCCCATTTTCTTTTGGAATTGTATTCCCTATAAAAAATCAAACTATTGGCCATAAATTTCCTTGATAAAACACCTTTCACTCTTTTTGCAATAAACTTTGAGATAATTGTGTAGATGAAATTGTATAAGGACATTGATTTTTTTTTCAAAGCTTGTTTGGGTTTTGTTTTTAGGAATCAATGCTATAAAATTAGTGTTATAATCTCCTACAAAAAAACATATAAATAATTATATAGGAAGGCCATGTGGCAATATTTTCATTTTAAAATATCTATAATATTTGTTGCAATTGTGATTTTACAACTTTTTAGTTTGTCATATTTACAAGTCTAGGAAATGAGTTTGATAGCTATACTACTTACATAATTATAACAACCCTAGTGTCCCTAGAAGTAATTGAATCCTTCAACAACATATTTTTGGACTATCATTTCTCTTGTTAATTTTCCAAAGTGAGTTGATGTTGTTCCTATTATTACATGTCTAAGGAAAACTTGGTATTTTCATGACCTTGATTCTATCCATATGGCCATATTCTTAAGCATTCATTATTATTTCACCAATATTATGTTCTTATCTCTTTTATTCTACAAGCTTTACACTCAATTTTTTATCCTCATTCAAACTGCGATACCCATTACTATTGTAATTTTTTTTTCAAGGATTCTGTCATTCCACTTCTTTGAATAACATGTCCTATTTTTTAATTTTTATCTCCTTCCCATTAGGTAGCTACATTTTCTTTGTTATTTCACATTTTTTTTAAAAATTAAACAAATGAAAGTTCTCTTAAATAGTAATCGTAGGTTTCCAATTATCTTTAATCATGATTATGAACTTGTTGTGGTGAAACACACCCCGCCATTTTTCACTTATAAATGAAAAATGGGGACCCTTTTAACCGATCACTTGATAGTAATATTATTGGATTTTGAGAATGAGGAAAGGACTAAATGAGTTCGATTTGTCCTTATATGTCTATATTAAATTTTTTTGACCTCATTTGGACTAGTTGTTTTGAAATGCACTTGTTTGATGATTGGATGTGTTTTAGCTGCTTTGGATTTTTATTTGTATATTATATTATTTTTTTGATTTTAGATTTTTTATAAATTGTGAATACTTATCACAAGGACCCTTCATTTTTCAACTCCCTCCTTTAAATGAATTTTAGAAAATTCTTGAGTTTTCGGAGCTTTATCACTTGGCTCAGATGTTTACAAAAGAGTGAATCAATAATTTTCCATATTATCCATTTTTATACCTTGTACATAAATGAATATAATTTCATTATTTTAATAGTTTATAAAATCATTAGGTTAATTTAAAACTATGTTTATTTTCTTCATTTAAACATCAAAATCCCAAAAAACATTTTATTTTGAAAATTGTAAATATAAATAGTAAATATATTAAATTCTCTTTAAAACAAAATAAAATCCCAAAAAACATTTTTATAAAGACTTTGACATATCGAATTCTAAAAAAGGCTCCAAGACCCACTCAACTAATTTGCGTAACGGATAGGATATTTTACATATATTTCAGATTTATTTTTAGCATTGGATACAAATCAATTATTAATAATCGATTTTTTCCATGTTTGCAGGGAAATCAGCAATTTTTTAAAGGCTTTGATGTATCGAATTTTAAAAGGCTTACATTTTTTACGGCCTAGACTGGTTGGGTTGGAATGTCACGTCTAAGGATAACTATAACCCTTTCTAAGGAACAACCAGTCCCCCGCTCCTTTTTCATCGAAAACTGCCAGACCCTCCTCATACGTTTGTCCTCAAATCTCCATTATCTTATCTTCTAGCATGCTCAGAGTGCTTAGATCAGGTAGCGGATTGCAAATAGCAAACAATTTGTTTGTTTGTTATCTTCTTCTCCTGGCCACATTTCAGCAACACGATTTCTTGGATGCCTTAGCATGCAACCATGGTACATTGGTTCACTTCCAAGTAAGAAGATTACGTGTCAATTAAACCAGCACAGAATACAAGCATCCTTGATGCAATACGATTTCATTTTTACAATGGGATCAAACGAATTCTGAAACTTCATGGTGAGTTAAAAGACTTCTCTTGAATGCTGAGAGATAATAAGAGGAAGCGGAATATTAACTTCTGAGCTTTAAAAAAATGACTTCAAGAAAAATCACATGGAGAAACTTACATAAAAAGGGAAGTCTCATACGTTAAAATAATAGGTTTAAGATTTTATTTAAAGTTTTTAGATCTTATTTGAAATTTTTTTATTTCTTTTATATAGTTCCATTTTTTTATTAATCATATTTATATAAGTTTTATTAATAATTTTTTGGTTGAGATTTTACAAAAACTGTGGAAACAAAAAATCATGAAATCTACAAATGAGGAATAATGGAGGATTTGAAGCCTTAGCTCAAGGAGAAGGAAACAAACTAATTTGTTTGACTATATATGAAGGATGAATAAAAATTGAGGTTGGAAGGAGACTCTACAGGGATAGAAGGATAGCCATTCTACAGGGGTTATGATCTAGCACAGGGAATTTCTCTGCAATTGATCAATTGATGCTTTTGCACTATTGCAAATTGTTTACTGTTTGATTGCGGAGATTGTAGACAATATATGATTATGTTATAAAGTGGCTTCGTACTATTGCGGGTACTTTTATTCAGGGTTAGAGATTCTCTGAAGACTGTGGTAATGTTATTTTAATATGATTATAATTTATTCTTGTTATTGTGTACTATTACCCAAACAAAGGATTATTTTCTTACTATTAAAATTTCATTTCTGTTTTGATCTCAAATTCTACAAAGTATTATGTTTCTTTGATATCATACTCTATTGTTGTGTCATTAATATTTTACCATCGAAGTCTTGTTAAAGCTATCTTTGCAAGATAGAATCAGATCGAAATAAAATTCTAATTCATTCAAGTATTCATGTGGTGACTGATAACTATTTATTATTCATTTACAGGTTTTTTTTTTTTTTCACTTGTATTGGTTAAATGTGAATTGTTTCCTTAAATTAATACAAAATTTCGTGATGAATTATATCAGTCATTCCCCCTATTTTATTCACATAACCAGATCGGAATAAAATTCTAATTCATTCAAGTATTCCTATGATGTTTGATAACTATTTATTGTTCATTTACAGGTTTATTTTTGTTTTCACTTGTATTGGTTAAATGTGAATTGTTTCCTTTAATTAATACAAAATTTCGTGATGAATTATATTAGTCGTTTCCCCTATTTTATTCAAATTTTCTCTCAAATTAGAAAGAGATAGTTATCCCTTTCTAGTCTAAGATAGGATTTAAATTAGTTTTATATTTATATCTTAATCACGTAACAAGGCCTCTTTAAAGACACACACTCATTTAGGTGAGGTTTAGTCAAAATTTTTGTATTGATCTGAATCTTTAATTTTTCATCATTAATAGATCAATAAAAAGAGTTGTAATTATATATATTTTGCATATATTAGTTTAATTCTTTTTAAATATTGTTTAAATTAGTTTTTGATACAATCTAATTATAGAATTTAACTTTTACAAGTTAGTGAGAATTAGTAATTTCTCTTCACTATCAATAGAATTAGAAAGGTTAAGATTTAAATAGATTTAATATTAAATAATATATTAACATTTCTTTAGGATCAATCTTATTAAATCTAATAATGATATTATTAGATTTAATTAATAATTAGATTATGTTTTAGTTAGATATATACATTTCATATTAATATTAACATAAGTTGAATAAAATAACATAGATTTAATACAATTAATACAAGTTATATATTGCATTAAATTTATGAAATCAACAATAAGTATTACATAAAATAACTTAGCATGACATGGATATATTAACTCTTAAAGTCTAGGCTAGGTTAACTTTAAGGTAGATCTTAGTGGTATTTTGGGTGTATCATTAAAAAAATCTTAAGGTTCATTCTCTTATCTAACCAGTAAGAAGAATCGACCTGATATCCTTGTCTATTGGAAACTAGAGACACATCTTAAACCAATAGAAAAAGGGAAAAGGTAACTAGAACTAATTTGACCATTTGGAACCACCATTCCAAATGGAAAAGGAATTTCTTTAAGTTCTAGACCGAGTGGTTATCCCCCTTGTTGTTACCACAGATTTCTAAGGCCTTAACATTTTTGGTGCTAGAAGGACGACTGAGCTAGTTAATCCGCATGAAGTATTGTTTTAACATTTTTTAACTAGCCATGGCTCCTATTTGTATTCCAACATTGGGTAATTATTTTAGCTCAAGCAAGCCTACCAGAGGTATACCTAAGAGAAAAATTGAATCAATATACTAATTGCAATATGATGGTGAGAATTTCATTTCTGCTTTAGATCATGTTGATCAATTTATATGTAAATGCAAATGTTTTAACATCACTAAAGACAATGAAATTTGCAGGTTATTCACTCTCACACTTTAAGGAAGGATTCGAGAATGGTATAAGATCCTATCAGCTAAGTGTATTCACTCTTGGAATCACTTTATGCAGGTATTCTTTTTTTCTCATCACAATTACAACTATAAACAATTTTTTTTAGAATTCGACGACTTTACAATCTTTGATAATGAAATTGTAAGAAACTTTTTTGAGCGATTTATTGTAACACCTCTCCTACCTTCAAAACTTTTTTTACTACTTTAATTCCATGTTGTATATCGATATTAATACTCATCGATATTTTTAACAAAAAATTCTTCGTTTCTTTGTTAACACATCTTCTAACTTATTTTTATTTTGGATAATATATTTATTCCACAACTTATAATTACTAATAACCATTTCACCTACAATCGTCCCATTTCACTTATGGTTAATTCCTGGATAACCCTTATCTGATACTTAAACATTTCATAAATGACATTGAAACATCATTTAATTACCCTTATATTGGAGGGTTACAATACCATTAAAATATCTCTATCAAAATTTACAATATTTTTAAAACTATATATTAATGCTATGTTATAATGGATACAAATCTTAACAACCCTCAATCATCTCATATTATGAGTATGTAGATGTTATTAGATAGGGTGTTAAAATGATTGTAAAAACTATTAGTGACATGCTCGTATGCCAAGTAACACCGCCTTGGCGTATCAACTTACCCTTCATGAAATTCGATGAATGAACCATTAATGAAATTCAATGTTCTGGTGTACTGGTGTACTATGACATTAAAACATTGCTTTGAAATTTAACTTCGTATGGTGATTTCTTTGAGGGCTATAGAACTTGATTACGGATCTTATTGAATCCCGCCATGTCGATTTGTTGTATTGCACCATTTATCGTTTTAATATACGAATTCTGACAACCCAAAGGCTTACAACTATGGTTTGGTTTTCACATTAAATTCTCAGTCCATTCCATACACATCAATCCAAATTTGATGAACACGATGAGGAGAATTGTAAGGCTCTGATCATTTAGGGTTTTGATGCCTGTTGTTTTTAAATGCGGAATTTTTCGGAACAGTAACATTTCTTTTCTTCCCTATCTTACGATTCATGGTGGCTCCTTCTCCATGATTTTCATGGCGGGGGAAGGCTTTTTGCATCGTTGAGATTTTTCAACCATGAGAACCTGACTCAAGCTTCTATGGCTTTCCGATATGAAGGTGTCTCAGCAATATATATTGGTAAGTGTTTGTTTATATATCTTTTTGTTGTCAAGCCCTTCTTTCTACAAAATCGTATATTGGTTCTAATTAGAATATCGATTTCGATTGATAGCTCTATGGACTATTTTGTCTACCCACTCTATTGGTGAGTTGAATGGGAACTGCGACTCTGATATACATGTATAAAAATGATTTCAGTCTGTAATATCCCGTTTTGGGGATATCTCTAAAACACAGCAAACTCCAACCAGAGATACACTGGGAGGACATTTACCGGATATTCCGCCTCTGAAAAGAGGACGAGATCCGGAGGCTACTTGGCCCTTTCCAGACCCTGTCTAAGAGTGAAAGATAAACACACCAAGTGGTATAGAACTAGAATGCTCAAAAATATATAAAAATACGACAGACATATAATAGCAGAGAAATAAATTATGGAAACTCATCCAGAAACATATAGAGGAAATGCTAAGCCATTTTATTAATTTGAGAAATATAATGAAGTAAAATAGGTGATCAGAGTGATGGCACGTAATATTTCTCAAGGAAAGTGACGAAACACTCTTAGAAAATACAGGAAATGGCTACTCTATGAACTGCATCCCAGCTACTGGAAAACTGCCGTGTAGCTGCTACTGCTAGAATGGAATGAAAACAAGGGGCTGATCCCCTTTCCAGAATGAGCTAAAAATCTGCAAACCTCCTCTACTCACAAACCGAGACAAAACCCAAAAACCATATAAAAAATGGCCAACCCCTGAAAATCACTGGAAAACGCCTCCTCAGGGAATTACGCTGGCTTCCAATGCTCTGTACAGAGGCTAAATGGAAATAGCTGAAACACCACCTCAAACTCTGCCAAAATCCTCCTGTGGGAAAAGGCTGACCGTCTGCTCAAAATCTCGGCTGAATCTCCTGCTGAAACCCCAATTCAGAGCACCACCAAAATGAACTGTATCCTCTCTCCCACTGACTGCGCAATCTCTATGAACCCCAGCTCCGCAACAAACCCAAACAACAAACTACTCACAAAAATACTGAAGAAACAACCTTTCCTGAGTAGGCACTCGAAGTCCCCTCGGGCTAAGGGTGAGATCTCTGACCGGAGACACTCAATGCACTAAACAGTGCTGCAGACAAGCTAAATAGCCATGATGCTCAAGAAGACAAACGTCTCACTCAAAATCATCAACTACAAAATGACTCAAATGAGAAGGCTCCTCCTTCTTCTATTACATTGGTCTTCCTCCAATCCCAAGGCCATCTCCTCAACGTAGCCTCCATCTCTTGCCACGTGTCCAATATCTCCTACACAGAAGCTTCTAGAGCTAACGTAGGCCCCCTCTCTATGTGGTGCTTGGCCCCCTTGGCTCCCCCTTAAGTCACAACGTTGTGCTACTAGGAGGGTGTTTTATTTCACTTAAGTGAGTTATGTCCCCCTCTACTCACTTTTATTTATAATTTAATTATATAAGGAAAAATTGATCAAAATTAATATTTCCAATTAGCTGCTGCTAATTGGGAATATTACAGTCCTACCCACCAAAAATTTCTTGCCCTCAAGTAATGCTTGAGCAAGCCTCCTCTCTGGCTGATGCTCCCCACCGACACTGCAAAATGTGCTTGGGTCCCAGATGCACCACTGAATCCTCCCTATCCTCTGCATCACCCAGATATGAAGGGATCTCTTGATGCCAGGATCCCAAACTGATCTCTCACGGTACCATCCAACCAACAATCCTCCCGGATCCCATCACCACCATGGCTAATAATCACCCAAGTCCCATGGCTCGGACTGCACATTGCCTCTGGCTATGACTGATGCTCTAAGAGGCGAAGACCATGACCCCTACTGCACTGTATCTATGACTGTGTAAGTTGTCCCATCAACTGTGTACCAAATCATCACCTCTCTCCAATACAAGTCCTGACTCAATCCCACAGTGATCCTACTCTGCTAAAACTGGGATGGAGTGCTGAAGAAACGATGACCTGTGCCCCCTTGCCAGCTAGAATCTATAACATATGTTATGTCCAAGGGCCCCTGCTCAGCTGTGCTCCCTACAAAGAATACCGTATCATCAAGAGGGTACCAACTCATGATCACCCGGCAGTCCATCCTGGAAGAAGAATCTGATGTAGCAGCAAAAACTACATATGGAACACACCTGGAGTGTTGCCGCCAGACTGTAATCAACTCTCACTAATCTTCCCTGTCCCTCAATGAAATCTGCCTGTAGAAGGAAGCCCCTCTCTCTATAATGGGCCAAAGTGGGCAAGATATGTTGCAAGCCCCATCGATGTACTCCTGGAGAGTGCTACCCACTAAAAACACTACAGCCCTACTGACTGCATGTACATCTATCTGCACCTCATCCCTCTGTCGACCCACAGATGGATGCTCCACCATATCCAACAGCTCCTCCCACTCCTGATCAGGAATGTCATGCTCCCGCTGTCTACTGGCCCCTTGCAGAACAATCCCATCAACCTCCAACACCTCCAGAGGATATGGATCTACAACTGTTGTCACTGCACTCGATGTCAGGGAATCTAACTGTCCCACCTCAATGGCTGACCCCAATGTTAGCCGCATATCCCTCATCAGCTCAATGTGGGTGCCCATCTGGCTCTCCCCCAAAGGAATATCATGCCTGATGCGAATAGTGTCCTCCTCTGTCGACTCAGGCTCCATCACCTGCTGCTCTAGCTGAATCGTCACAAGTGAATCTTCACCTAGAGTATCTCCCGCAGAGTCCCATGACTGCTCACCCTGGACACTGGAATGCAGCTCTAGTCTACTATCACCATCTCTGCATGATTTCTCTCACTCCCAATAAGCATCCTCAACTGATCCTATGGACTCATATGAAAAAAAATCCTCACCCTAGCATATAGAAGGAATGACTTCCTGTTCTACCTCCGCCACCTCATCTGCATTGAATATGCCATCCACCCTCTTGATACAGTGTTGATACAATGTCTGGAGCCCAGACACATAACAGGATGCTACCTCTGTTGTACCCAATATCCTCTGCTCATGCATGATCTCGATGTGCCCTGAGGGAAAAGTGATGCATGTCTCCCTCATGACCCACTCCCCAAGCGTAGGCTCAACGATGACTGATGTGCCACCCCTGCAGAGGATCATCTCATCCCCTATCCTGTGGCTGTCATCTAGCACCCCGACCCAGTGCCACTGCTGAGAAGTCTCTCCCCTAGTGTGCTGAGTGTCAACCAAATATCTTGGGTGAGCCTCGCGTACCCCACTGCTCATGCCCAAGGTGTCAGAGGACAACGATAAAATCGACTGTGCCCGTGAGTGATGTAGAATAGGGTCAGGTGCGTGAGTCCCCACAGATACCATCAAGTATTGCTCATCTATTTTCCCATCGATCCTGGGTTAAATACCCCCAAAGGTAAGCCTGGTGTCCCTATCCGTGAGTCTCCCTGGAGGCAATGCTCTAAGACACTGCTGTGCAGCACCATATGCCATCGCATACCACCGATCATCCCTGTACTCCTCGACATGCCACTGCACACTGAGGCATACCACTGTATACTGCTGGATACCCCATGCTATTGTTGTACCACCCTGTACCATCTCATGCCCTGACTGTGTCTAGGCATCGGTCACTCCCCGCGTTCTCTCAATGTGATGTAGGACACTCCTACTCCACAATGCAGTCCCACACACTACGGTACACTACCATGCAACTCCATGTCGACTGGTAGTCCACTGACCAATACTAGAGGCTCCCACACATCCCTAGATGTGATGACCTAGAGCTATGCCTCTACATGTCAAACTACCCCCAATCAGTATCACTGTCTCCACCATCGCATCACTATACCCATCAACGAATAGATCATCACTCCAAACCCTCCTCGAGGGGTCCAAGAAGTGAATCTCCCTATGTGTCAGTAGTGTTACCACTATTTCTCGGCTCCGCCGTGTCCTCCATGCCCCACACAAAGGTGAAGAATCCTTGGCCCCATACAAGGTGCCATCTGGTGGCATGCCAATGCGACCTCCTTCGATAGGCTCCTGCCAAGGTATGTTGACCACCCCATGATCTCGTGTATGAGTGTCATACTAAGACAACCTAGGGAGTTTTCCCATAAACTAGTTAGCCACTGGAGCTAACCAAAACTCCCCTAGCAGATGCGCATGCTCTACTGCTAGGCCGACTGTACCCTCCATGACATAGTCAACTGACCTACCTGGGAAATGATAGGTGATCCCACCTAGATCCTAATGCCAATCTGGGGTTCCCGTATTCCCAGCACTTGGGAACTCCTGATGAACTACACCCGGGTCCACTGCCATCTCCATAACCCACTCCACCGAGTACCAACTCAAAATCTCTCGCCATCTAACCTCAAAATGTGGATGCTCCACCCTGTGCAACCTCGATTGTCTCATCCTGCTAACCAAGTCAATGTATGAGATCTGACTAGGTGACCCCGTCTCTCTCTCTCCAATGGGAAGAGGTTTCCCAACAATGCTACTAATCCCATCCATGCATGCCTGAAGGGGAATGATCTGACACTCCAACGTGCCCTCTGGTTGTACCATCAGGGTATCCAGTCGTTCCCCAATGTGGGCCAACTTAGCCTCTGACTCGGCACAAGCTACTCTCATGCCCTCTAGCTCCCTTTTGTGCAACAAAATGGCCTCTCGTACTGACGTGGCCTTCCCTTTCAAAACTAGAAGGTCAGCCCAGAGCCGATGATACCGCTGTCTGCGACCATCATCCAATACCTTTGTATCTTCTAGTGCCTCATTGAAGGTGGATACATCTCCTGACACCTGACCCATCTATCGTGTGCTACTACCACCCGAAGACTCGGACATGACTTCGATCATCACCTCAATGGACAGCTCTACTGGGGTAGGCTCTACCTTCCTCACTATGATATAAAATGACATGGTCAAGGAGGTCTCCAATGAGGGTGAGTCCTGTGTCACACTAGGTGTATCCTCAAACTCCTTGCAATCCTATGTGCCCTCATCCTCCAAGTGCGAGGTAGCCATTTTGATGGTTTCCCCCTCCGATACTCGGTCAAGCTAGAAGAGGTATCCAACTTCTCCACCCAAGACTTTTCCGAACTATTTGATGAACCATCAATTGTAGACAAGTGGAATCAGCTAGCTGTGTGGTGGGTATCTCCATCTTGATAATGTTGGTGCCCTCTACGATGGTCGCAGGGTCTACTGTCCCGCTAGAGCTGAACAAAGTCTCTGAACGAGAGAGCATCCATGAATTCCTGCCCATAGGCCTGATACTCCACAAAATAATCACCCATATGGCTGGGCTCTGTCTCTTGTTGGGCTCCTGCCCCTATGTTTGCTCCCAGAAAAGTGGGCATGGTAGAGCAGGTAGGTGCACGTGAAGCCATTGGTTGGGGAGTATCACACTGAGCAGCACCATGGTCCAAAAAGTGGTGGGATGTACCTAATCCCTCTCCTACCTGGAAAACCCATGGAGTCTCATGATGTCTCGCCTCTATAGCAGTGAATCTATGCCCCATCACCTCAACCTGTCTGGCTAATTCCTACACTGATTTGAGGAGCTGGTCTGCAAATATCTTCCCATCCTCATCTGCCATTGGAATCCCAAAATCTAAATCTAACACAGGTTCCCTCTGTTCTGCGTCTATCACATGCTCCTCCTACTCTGTGTTCACCACTCGAACAGAGTCTCCTTCTCCGTAGGTGTTCTCCAACCTACACTCACGGTCTCTGTACTTCTTGCCTCTGTAACAAATATATGGTCTTTTCCCCGGTGTCATAGACCACTAACTCCACAGGCTGAGCTAGAACTATGCTTTGATACCACTGTAATATCCTGTTTCGGGGATATCTCTAAAACACGGCAAACTCCAACCAGAGATACACTGGGAGGGAATTTACCGGATATTCCGCCTCTAAAAAGAGGACGAGATCTGGAGGCTACCTGGCCCTTTCCAGATTATGTCTAAGAGTGAAATATAAACACACCAAGTAATATAGAACTAGAATGCTCAAAAATATATAACAATATGGCAGACATATAATAGCAGAGAAAGAAATTACGGCAACTCATCCAGAAACATAGAGAGGACATGCTAAGCCATTTTATTAATTTGAGAAATATAATGAAGTACAATAGTTGATTAGTGTGATGGCACATAATCTTGCTCGAGGCAACTGATGAAACACTCTTAGAAAATATAGGAAATGACTGCTCTATGAACTATGTCCCAGCTGCTGGAAAACTGTCGTGTAGCTGCTACTGCTAGAATGGAATGAAAAATAGGGGCTGATCCCGTTGCCGGAATGAGCTGAAAATTTGCAAAACTCCTCTACTCACCAACCCGAACAAAACCCTGAAACCATATAAAAAATGGCCAACCCTCGAAAATCACCGGAAAACTCCTCCTTAGGGAATTATGCTGGCGTCCAAGGCTTTGCATAGAGGCTAAATGGAAATAGCTGAAAAACTGCCTCAAACTCCGCCAAAATTCTCATGTGGGCAAAGGCTGACCCTCTGCTCAAAATCTCTGTTGAATCTCCTGTAGAAACCCCGATCCAGAGCACCACCAAAATGAACTGTGTCCTCTCTCCCAATGACTGTGCAGTCTCTATGAACCCCAGCTTTGCAACAAACCCAAACAACAAACTGCTCACAAAAATACTGAAGAAACAACCTTCCCCGAGCAGGCACTCGAAGTCCCCTAGGGCTAAGGGCGAGATCTCCGACCGGAGACACTCAATGCACTAAAAAGTGTTGCAGATAGGCTAAACAGCCAACGTGCTCAAGAAGACAAACATCTCACTCAAAATCATCAACTCCAGAATGAATCAAATGAAAAGGATCCTCCTTCTTTTATAATGTTGGTCTTCCTCCAATCCCAGGGCCATCTCCTCAACGTAGCCTCCATCTCTTGCCACGTGTCCAATCTCTCCTACGCATAAGCTTCTAGAGATAATGTAGGCCCCCTCCCTACGTGGTGCTTGGCCCCCTTGGCTCCCCCTTAAGTCACAACGTTGTGCTACTAGGAGGGTGTTTTATTTCACTTAAGTGAGTTATGTCCCCCTTTACTCACTTTTATTTATAATTTAATTATATAAGGCAAAATTGATCAAAATTAATATTTCCAATTAGCTACTGCTAATTGGGAATATTACACAGTCACGACTTCTATGATACAGAATGCATGGGCATTTTATCACATTCGTAGTGCCCTTTCTTCCATGTAATTGAAATTTATACAATTCTTCCTTTTGAATCATTTTCAATGGCTACATATATCTAACTCTTATTCTTTGAGTTTTTATTCGCACTTACATAGGTCTTTATCAAACTGGTTTTTACCTACTGGGTTTAAATTTAACCCTTCGTCATTTATTTTAAAAAATTTCCACCCTAGTTTCACTGAGGTCGTATTTATAATAGAATCAATTTCTATTGACATATCTGTGATTAATAATATTTTATTCATTGCTACAGGTAAGAATGTGTTTGATCATTATTTTTTTTGTTCTTTGGACGCGGTCGATTCCCCCCCCCCCCCCCCACATATATCTTGACACTAATTTGGGCGTGTTCTCCAGGTTGGTAATCATCAACAATTTCCACGCTTATGCCAAAGACTTGGCGAAATTTTTCGATGGCTATTAGCTATCTTTTCGTTTCCATGAAATTTGTGAAAATTTTAATTTCCATTCTGGTTAAATTTTCCACGACTTGTATAATTAAACTCTTATATTTGGGATAACCATCCCTAGTTTATTTTATGTTGGATTTTTATTTTAGGAGTTGTACGCATAAGATAGTATGATCTTGTCAGTCTTTTTTACTGTATAATTCTCATCCAGATTCGCTAGTGACATTTTTTTTATCAGTACTATGTAATATTCCTCTCAAATCTCCTGGATTTCTATTATTTGATCTTATAATCATTTCATTTTCTCTGATATTTTTTATGGTATTCTTCTACCATAATTTGCAATAAGTTTTTGTTTCGATTTTAAGACCCAAATTGTGAGTTTAAAGTTCTTTGCAATAATAATATGATTCAAAGTATTAATATGCCTGTTGATATAAATAATGAGTTGTTTTCGACATATTAGCAGACCAGGTTTCTATACCTCTATTGGATCCATGTATATATATATCATTAATTCCCAAAATTTTGGAATCATTCTGGCTTTTAGAATTATCAATGTATATTTGTTATATATATCTATGGGAAAAATACATGGAAATTTTTTTCTGAATGTCCTGCATGTAAAATTTTATTTCTTGAGCACATATGTTCCATACTGGTAATTATATACCTCTCTTTGGTTTGACCAGATTTATAGAAACATTATTTACAATAGTAATTCCATTTTTATCCCTATTCTGTACCCATAATAGCTAAAATGATATTTCCTTTCCCTTCGTGTATGTACTAATACAGAGTTGAAGTTTTGGTTGCAAGAAATTTCTATATTATGTTTCTCGTTTACAATGTATAAAGAATACAATTTGTATGAATTTATAATATCACTTAGAATAAATATAACATGTAAGTCTATTAATAGACTATTCTGTGTCTAATTAATAATACTCTTACCTCACTATGGTGAGCACATAATTTATTTATACTTTGCATATATAAAATCAAACTACGGTGACCACAGTGAATAATAATTTTATTTAAGTATTTACAAGATCTATACCTCTGCAATTTATATTCAACTTTTATTTATTTTTAAGCATATGTATCATACCCTTTTGGAGATTAATATTTCCTTTACCTTCTTCACATAGGTATTATAGCCACTTACTGCTAGAACAAGAAAATTAATTAATTTTTTTTTCAAGATAGCTATTCCCTATAGAAGCAGATTAAAGTTACATTTAAATTATTCGACGGAATTCATTTTGAATATCTCCAGATTTAAACTAGACTTTGGTTTAAAGATTCTGGCTGATAGTATTCCCGAGAATCTACTCCTACTACTATACATAAATTTGGAAGATTTATTTCTTCTATTCAATTCTGTTAAAGGTACGGAATAACAATCTCAGAAAATGAATTAAAAAGACCAGCTATAGCAGTTATCAATATTGAACAACAACGTATAATTTAATCATTCATAATATTTAGGTGCATACCACTTTTTTTGATGACCATTCCTCCCAACCTTAGAGTCCTTCTATCTCCAGAACTCACCCCCGAGCTGAGATCCTCTCCCATAATAGACCAACCCCCAATCTATACTGGAGTAGCTTATTTAAGCTTATGCTCTCCCCAAAGTCTGTTTTTGATTCCGTGTCCAGAATTATAGCATGGTTTTATTCCTGTTCGCCTAGGCTTCCCTTATTTAGGGACTTTAAAGTTTCTTTATGCTTTTCCAGCTTTTTACCTCTTCCCAACTACTCTCCACATCATTGGGGAAATTAAGATTTTTCCTCAAAAATCTAAATTAGAAATAAATTCTTTCAAGGCTTTTTGAAAGATTTTTGGGGAAAGTCTTAGCCTGTTTCCATACCTCATGGACTAGGCAAGTGATCTCAGAAATCTCATTTGGTCAATATGCACAAAAAATATTTTATTTATTTTTCATAAATAATTAATTAATTACATCGACACAAGATTTATCCATTGGGGTCCACTCCCCTTTGGACTGAGGTTCAAATGTCTAACTTGAAAACATAAGAATAGGGGTATTACATATTCCCCCTCTGAAAATAAACACCATCGTCGGTATTAACAGCTAACTACTAGAGTTTATTTTGAAAATAGATATGGATATTTTTCCATCATCCCAGCTTCTCTTTCCCGCGTAGCTTCTTCAGCAGTAAAGTGCTTCCACTGCACCTTTACTCTTTCTAATGTTTGGTTTCTCAATTCAATTTCTTCCCGCTCCAATATTTGAAGTGGTTCTGGAAGAAACTCCCCTTCTAGTTCCACATGTATCACATTCCAATAAAAAATATGAGAAGCATCATGTACATATGTTTTTAATAACGAAACATGAAACACATCATGCACTTTAACATGAGGAGGTAAGGCCAGCTTATAAGCCACTGGTCCCACCCTTTCTAATACCTCAAAAGTCCCACAATATCTAGGAGCCAATTTTGCACAACTTCTAGCATAAAGTGTGCTCTTTTTGGGTTTAATACACAAATACACATGATCACCCACTTTGAACTCTCGATGCACTCTCTTCTTATCAGCATATTTTTTTAGTCGATCTTGTGCTGTCTTGATGTTTCTCTGTATTTTTTTGACAACCCTTTCCATTTCTTGTAGAGTATCTGGCCCCAATACTGGCTTATCTTTATGTTGGCTCCAACTTAAAGGAGTACGACACTTTCTTCTGTAGAGTGCTTCAAATGGACTCATTTTGATGGAGAATTGATAGCTATTGTTATAAGAAAATTCAACAAGATGCAAGTAGTCTTCCCATTTTGATGGCCTATCCATCACATACATTCTCAGCATATCCTCCAAGATCTGATTTGTTCTCTCTGTTTGACCATCCGTCTGAGGGTGATAAGTAGTACTAAAATTCAGTTTAGTGCCCATGCCTCCAAACACACCTTTTCAGAAGGCAGGTGTGAGCTTAGCATCTCTATATGAAATAATCATCTTTGGGACCCCGTGTAACCTTACTATTTCTTTTAGGAACACATCTGCTAATTGGGCTGTCCCAAAAGTAGATTTTACAAGTATGAAGTGTGCAACCTTGTTAAAGTATCTACCATTACCATCACTGAGTCATGCTGATACTTTTTTTTGGGTAAACCAATTATGAAATCTATAGAAACAGTGTCCCATTTCCATTCTGCAATTGGCAAGGGATTCAAAAGACCAGCTAGATGCTGATGTTCAACTTTGACTAGTTGAAATTCCATGCATCTCACTAAATAATTTGCTACATCCTTTTTCATTCATGGCAAAAAAAATTTCTTTTTCAAGGCTGTAAACATTTTCTGATATCCAGGATGTCCTGAATATGGCTGTTTATGATATTCATCTAGAATTTTTTTTTTCAAAGACTCCACATTAGGGATATACAATCTATTTTTATAATAGATCAACCCTTTCTGGTTTTTGGTGTACTCAGTAATTTCTTTTTTCAGCATTTTCAATTGCATATTTTCATAATTGGGATCTTGATCCACTACCTATTTAACTAATTATTCTAAGTCAAGAATAGCACTACTCCCAATGTTGCTTATGTTTTGGCAAGCATTTCTACTTAGAGCATCAATGATTTTGTTTTCTTTCCCTTTGATATGTTTTATGTCCATATGAAATTCACTCAGAAAATACAGCCACCTGGCTTGTCGAGCATTCAAATCTATTTGAGAAAAGAAATACTTGAGACTAATATGACCGGTCATCAATGTAAATTTTTTTCCAAGAAGATAGTGTCGCCACATCTTCAAGGCATGAATTACAACAGCCAATTGCAGATCATATACACTATAGTTTTGTTTATGTTTCTTAAGTTTCCTAGACTCATATGCAATAACAGAATTTTCTTGCAACAAAACTCCTCCCAATCCCTCTCTACATGCATCTGTACACACAACAATTTTTTGTCAGGATCTGGAATTTTCAGTATAGGGGTTGTAGTAAGTTTTAATTTTAGTTGTTCAAAGCTGTTTTGGAATTTTTCAGTCCACTCAAATTTTGTGCCTTTTCTTTGTAGTGAAGTTATGGGATATGCTATTGCATAAAATCTTTCCACAAACCTTCGATAATAACCTGCAATCCCCAAAATTATCTTACTATTGAAACATCAGTCGGAACCAACCATTCTCTAATAGCCTTTATTTTCTCAGGGTCCACAGCCAATCCTTGTTCAGAAATAATATGTCCCAAATATTGAATCTTCTCTTTATAAAATTCACATTTACTGAATTTGGGATATAGCTGGTTTTCTTTCAAAGTCTGCAAAACTATCCTTAAGTGTTCTTTGTGCTCTTCCACACATTTTGAATAGAGTAGAATATCGTCTATGAACACTAATGTGAATTTATCTAAGTACTTGTTCAAAATGCCTTTCATTAAGCACATAAAAGTGGCAGGGGCATTTGTCAAACCAAAAGGTAGGACTACAAATTCGTAGTGACCATACCTGGTTCGAAAAGTTGTTTTATTGATGTCTTCCTCCTTAATTATGAGTTGGTGATAACCAGTCCTCAGATCAATATTATAAAATACTGAAGCCCCTCTCACCTGATCAAACAGGTCATCTATTCTAGGCAATGGGTACCTGTTTTTGATTGTCAACTTATTCAGTTGATGGTAGTCAATGCACATTCTGAAGGTTCCATCCTTCTTTTTCACAAATGGCACTCGTGCTCCCCAAGGAGATACACTCGGTCTGATGTAACCTTTATCCAGAAATTCTTGTAATTGCATTTTTAACTCCATGAGTTCAGGGGGGCTCATCCGATAAGGGGATCTAGAAACAGGTGTTTCTCCTGGCACCAAATTGATTGAAAAATCAATCTCTCTTTTGGGGGGAAGATGAGGAATCTCATCTGGAAAAACTTCCTTAAATTCTCTTACCACTGGTAAAGTGTCTAGCGAGTTTCCTTCGAGTTGATGTCCTAATTCTTCAACATGTACAACATATACTTGATATCCTTTTCTACCTGTTCTTTTTAATTCTAGAGATGATATTTTTCTTACAGAGATTGGTTTTGGTTTTCCTTCGAGTATCAAGGGTCTCCCTTCCTCATCTATGCAACGTAGAGTTTTATCCCAACAGTTCATCATAATATTTCTCTTTTCTAACCAGTCCATTACTATGAGCAAGTCATATGAGCCTAAGGGCAGAATGTTTAAATTTACTTCTGTCTGAACATCATTTAATTTAATTGCTGTTTGAGGTAACTTATGAGTGACTTTTCATTTGGTGCCAGTAGCTAACTGGACCAACCAAGACTGTTGAAATTTTTCAATTTTGAGATTGCATTTCTCTACAATTTGTCGACTAATATAAATCAAAGAAGCACCTAGATCAATTAAAATTGTAATAGATTGGTCAGCAATCTTACCTGCCATCTCAACCATAGTCGCTTGGTGTTCTTCTTGTCGATTCTCCAAGGCTACACTGATAGTGGGTATGTTCCTTGCGATATCATTTACTATGGTAGCTTCTCTATCTCTCATAATCATCTAAATATTTTTGTGTGGACAGTCCCTCAATAGATGAGGTTCTCCGCAACCCCAACATTTCAAAGGTTCCCGCATTTTGACTGTTCCTTCCTTCTTATTATCCCCATCTATTTTTTTGACCCAACTTGGTACTGAGCAGTTTGACTTTCCTTTGGTTTATAAAATTTTTTCCACTGATGATCCCTACCAAAGTTCTTCAAGTAAGCTGGTTTATGTTTCTTTCCTTTGAATTCACCCTTGTTTACCAAAATTTTTCCATGTTCACTCTTTAAATTGCTGGTAGCATAATCTAGCTTTCCTCACCGCTTCATCCATAGTTTTTGGATTATCAAACTCTATTTTCTCCTTGTACACAGCAGGTAAAAAATTCAAAAACCTTTGTACCTTTACCTTCTCTTCACGAATATAAGGAACATACCTTAACAGATTTGTAAACTTGGTGACAAACTCATCTATGGTGATTTTTCCCAATCTAAGTTCATGGAACTCCTTTGATTTATCATCATAATAACATTCGTTCAAATAGTGGTTTTTAATCTTGACTTGGAAATCTTCCCACGTCACTGTCTTTTCCTCAATGGCATGAACCATTTTTGTCTCCTCCCATCACAAGCTAGCCTTACCCTGCAACTGGTAGATAGCTAGTCTGGCCTTCAGATTGCTTTCATATTCATAGACCTGAAAATACTTAATCATATTCAACAGCCATGCCTCAGCATCTTCCTCCTTCTCCCCATCATAGGAGGGAGGTTTAATTTTTCAGAATTCACCTTGTAATTCCTTCTTCAATTTAGACTGATGTCTAGTAGTGTCATCTTCCTCAAAATCATCTGAGAACTTTCCTTTCCTCCTCTTTTCGGAACCTTCACCTTCTTAGCTGTTCTGCGAGGTTAGTTCTCTTATCAGCTTTTCCTGTTCCTCACTGGCTAATGACAACCTATCATTCTGGCTTCTTAGCTCAGCCATTTCCCATTGCAACTTGTGTAACATAGCCATAAAAGGAGCGTTGGGATCTGGCGTGTTATCTCCATCACCCAAATCACATAAATTTCATCTCCTTCAGCCATTGAATTTTCAGTTCCAGTACCACTGTACACTAAACAAAACAACATTAGTAACAATTTTTTTTTTTTTCAAAAAAATAATCTATACCGTGAGCACAACAACATCCTAGTTTTTCTAACATGAACTTTGATACCATTTGTAACACCTCTCCTACCTTCAATGTTTTTTTTTCTACTTTAATTCCATGTTGTATATCGATATTAATACTCATCGATATTTTTAACAAAAAATGCTTCGTTGCTTTGTTAACACATCTTCTAACTTATATTTATTTTGGATAATATATTTGTTCCACAACTTATAATACTAATAACCATTTCACCTACAATCATCCCATTGCAATTATGTTTAATTCCTGGATAACCCTTACCTTATACTTAAACATTTCATAAATGACATTGAAACATCATTTAATTACCCTTATATTCGAGGGTTGCAATACCATTAAAATATCTCTATCAAACTTTACAATCTTTTTAAAACTATATATTAATTCTACATTATAATGGATACGAATCTTAACAACCATAAATAATCTCATATTATGAGTATATAGATGATATTCGATAGGGTGTTAAAATGATTGTAAAAACTATTAGTGACTTTCTCGTATGCCAAGTAACCCCGCCTTGGCGTATCAACCTGCCCTTCATTAAATTCGAGGAATGAACCATTAATGAAATTCAACGTTTTGGTGTACAAGTTTACTATGACATTAAAATGTTGCTTTGAAATTTAACTCCGTATGGTGATTTATTTGAGGGCTGTAGAACTTGATTACGGATCTTATCGAATCCCGCCATGTCAATTTGTTGTACTGCACCATTTACCATTTTAATCTACAAATTCTGACAACCCAAAGGTTTATAATTGTTGTTTGGTTTTCACATTAAATTATCATTCCATTCCATATGTGTCGATCCCAATTTGATGAACATGATGAGGAAAAGTGTAAGGCTCTAATCATTTAGGGTTTTGATGCCTGTTGTTTTTAAATGCAAAATTTTCTGGAACAGTATCATTTCTTTTCTTCCCTATCTTTCGATTCATGGTGGCTCCTTCTCTGCGATTTTCATGGCGCGAGAAGGCTTTTTGCATCGTTGAGATTTTTCAACCGTGATAACTTGACTCGAGCTTCCATGGCTCTCTGCTATGAAGGTGTCTCAGTAATATGTATTGGTAAGTGTTTGTTTATATATATTTTTTTTGTCAAGCCCTTCTTTCTACAGAATGGTATATTGCTTCTAATTAGAGTATTGATTTCGATTGATAGCTCTATGGACTATTTTGTCTACCCACTCTACTGGTGAGTTGAATGGGAACTGCGACTCTGATATACATGTATAAAAATGATTTCATTCACGACTTCTATGATACAGAATGCATGGGCATTTTATCACATTCGTAGTGCCCTTTCTTCCAGGTAATTGAAATTTATACAATTCTTCCTTTCAAATTGTTTTCAATGGCTATATATATCTAGCTCTTATTCTCTAATTTTTTATTCGCACTTACATAGGTCTTTATCAAACTGGTTTTTACCTACTGGGTTTAAATTCAACCCTTCGTCATTTATTTTAAAAATTTTCCATCCAAGTTTCAGTGAGGTCGTATTTATAATAGAATTGATTTCTATTGACATCTCTGTGATTAATAATATTTTATTCATTGCTACAAGTAAGAATGCGTTCGATCATTATTTTTTTTGTTCTTTGGACATGGTCGATTCCCCCCCCCCCATATATCTTGACACTAATTTGGGTGTGTTCTCCAGGTTGGTAATCTTCAACAATTTCCATGCTTATGCCAGAGACTTGGCGAAATTTTTTGATGGCTATTAGCTATCTTTTCGTTTCCATGAAATTTTTGAAAATTATTAATTTCCATTCTAGTTTAATTTTCCACTACTTGTATAATTAAACTCTTATATTCGAGATAACCATCCCTAGTTTATTTTATGCTGGATTTTTATTTCAGTAGTTGTACCCATAAGATAGTATGATCTTGTTGCTCTTGTTGACTGTATAATTCTCATCCATATTCGCTAGTGACATTTTTTTATCAGTACTATGTAATATTCCGCTCGAATCTCTTGTATTTATATTATTTGTTCTTATACTCATTTCGTTTTGACTGATATTTTTATGGTATTCTTCTACCATAATTTTAAATAATTTTTTGTTTCGATTTTAGGACCCAAATCGTGAGTTTAAAGTTCTTTTCAATACTAATATGATTCAAAGCATTAATATGCATGTTGATATAAATAACGAATTTTTTTGACATATTAGCAGACCAGATTTCTATACCTCTGTTGGATTCATGTATATATATATATATATATATATATATATAGACATATATATATATATATATATATATATATATATATATATATATATATATATATATATATATATATATATATATATATATATATATATATATATATCATTAATACCAAAAAGTTTGGAATCATTCTCGCTTTTACAATTATCAATGTATATTTGTTATATATATCTATGGGAAAAATACATGGAAATTTTTTTCTGAATGTCCTGCATGTAAAATTTTATTTCCTGAGCACAGATGTTCCATACTGGTAATTATATACCTCTCTATGGTTTGACCAGATTTATAGAAACATTATTTACAACAGTACTTCCCTTTTTATCCCTATTATATACCCATAATAGCTAAAATGATATTTCATTTCCCTTCGTGTATGTACTAATATAGAGTTGAAGTTTTGGTTGTAGGAAGTTTCTATATTATGTTTCTCATTTACAATGTATAAAGAATAAAATTTGTATGAACTTATAATATCACTTAGAATAAATATAACATGTAACTCTATTAATAGAATTTTTTGTGTCTAATTAATAGTACTCTTACCTCACTATGGTGAGCATAGAATTTATTTATACTTTGCATATATAAAATCAAACTACGGTGACCACAGTGAATAATAATTTTATTTAAGTATTTACAAGATCTATACCTCTGCAATTTACATTCAACTTTTATTTATTTTTAAGCATATGTATCATACCCTTTTGGAGATTAATATTTCCTTTAACTTCTTCACATAGGTATTATAGCCACTTACTGCTAGAACAGGAAAATTAATTTTTTTCTTTTCTTTTCAAGACAGCTATTCCTTATAGAAGCAGATTAAAGTTACATTTAAATTGTTCGAGGGAATTCATTTTGAATATCTCTAGATTTAAACCAAACTCTGGTTTAGAGATTCTGGTTGATAGTATTCCCGAGAATCTACTCCTAATACTATACAGAAATTTGGAAGATTTATTTCTTCTATTCAATTCTGTTAAAGATACAAAATAACAATCTCAGAAACTCAATTAAAAATACCAGCTACAGCAGTTATCAATATTGTACAACAACATATAATTTAATCATTCATAATATTTAGGTGCATACCACTTCTTCTGATGACCAGTCCTCCCAACCTTATGGTCCTTCTATCTCCAGAACTCACACCCGAGCTGAGATCCTCTCCTAGAATAGACCAACCCCCAATCTGTACTGGAGTAGCTTATTTAAGCTTATCCTCTCCCCAAAGCCTGTTTCTAATTCTGCATCTAGAATTATAGGATTCTTTTATTCCTGTTTGCCTATGCTTCCCTTATTTAGGGACTTTAAATCTACTTTATGATTTTCCATCTTTTTACCTCTTCCCAACTACTCTCTACATCATTGGGGAAATTTATATTTTTCCTCAAAAATCTAAATTAGAAATAAATTCTTTCAAGGCTTTTTGATATATTTTTGGGGAAAGTCTTAACCTCTTTCCATACCTCATGGATTAGGCAAGTGATCTCGAAAATCTCATTTGGTCAATATGCACAGAAAATATTTTATTTATTTTTCATAAATAATTAATTAATTACATCCACACAAGATTTATCCATTGGGGTCCACTCCCCTTTGGATTGAAGTTCAAATGTCTAACTTGAAAACATAAAACTAGGGGTATTACATTTATGTTATTATGCTATAGATTTCATTATGACGATTTACCTCCTAAGAAAATTTTAATTGAGAAAATTGCCTCTGTTATTCAAAAACATAATATAAGACCTCATAGGAAACATAAAGAGGAATCTCCAACAATAAATATTCATTCTATTATTGATCCTATTGAATCTTTAAATGAAAATTCTAATCTTTCTCAACCATCAACATCAGAAGAGAATCTTATATCAGAAAGCATTTGTATGGTACCTCCTAATGTTTATGATAATGATTCACATCCAATAGAATCAAATTCTACACAACAACAAGATTTAATGAATAATAATAACAATAATTCTTCTTTTGGAAATGGGCTACATTCTATTGCAACAACAGATGACACATCATTAATCCAGGGAAACAAAAATGATCATCTTGAAGAAAATTCACCTAACTTACATTATGGTTATCATTATTTGCAACCTAATCATTGTATGTGTCAACCTATTGGAATATTTGCTAGTTCAAAACTTAAGAAATGCAAGGGGTATTTTTAAATGATTAATTACTTATTGATATCAATATGGAAATCCTTATCCATCTTTTCTACAATATTCAAGATACTTATACATCATTTGAAAAGGATGTGATCTTTAATAATCACGATATTCATGAGTTTAGATCATTTGATTCATTTTTTAAGCTCAAAATTGCCTCCTTCCATAATGATTTAGATCATCAAAATCTATTACAAGTTTTTAACATTAATCATGAGTTGGTTAATTGTCACAATTCTGATGTACACATAATAGATTCCTCTAAGGATTTTCCTTCTTTTTCTCTTCATTATACGATCAACGTCTCACAAGGGAAAATGAAAATTTCTGTAAAATCTTAGAAACAATTGATGTTAATACTTCTATTGCACAATTTTCAAAAACAGAACCTTGGTGGATCCTTAAAGGTACTATCTCTAACACTTTAGATTGTACATATTTTGATAAATTTTATTTTCAGTTAGAAAATCATTTTAGCATAAAATTCTCTAATTATAAATTTCTTCTATTTTCATTTTTAGGAATTAATATGCATAAAGATTCTAGGCTTTTTGTATATAATTTAATAATTAAGATTTATCTTTTTCTAGCACATGTAATGTATATTTTTGCAGGTAACAAAATTAGTCCTTGGTTACATTGAAAATATGACGATACCTAGTCATTTTCCTTCAAAAGGTTTAGAGTAGGAATAAATTTGTTTATTTATTTATTCCCAAAATAATGCAATTATGATATTTTAATGAATAAAGATGGGACCTTATCATACATTTAGTTGGCATCTTTGAGGTTTTCATTGGTAAAACAATTTTTACATTTGATAAATGATAAACCCCACATTCTAAGGTGTTAACTCAAATATAGGGCTCATTTCCACTTTCTACTCATATAATTGCAATAAGATTTGAATTTACATTTTAAATAATGGTTAATTAATAAAAGTATCTCACAAGACAAAAATTCAAATAATGGCATACAATATTTTATCATTCACTTTATTCATATCTCAATTCCTTTTTATGTTGTCATGTGAAGAATCCTTGTAGTATTGCTTAGTTTTTAGATTCAATAATTCATGATTTTCAACATATCCAAACTTAGAGATAAATATAACTAGTCTTGCCTATTTTTATATACTCTTCGTATCAAGACGTCAAGATTCACAAGGTAACTTGGTATGCATTTTTCTCAAGTCTATGTACATGTTGATATTCATTTCTCCTTTATTCCTTTCTTTTATTTTCTCCTTTAGTTTTATTTTATTATCCTTGTCTTCTTTCATTTGCAGGTTTTTACGAGTGCAATTTGAGGATTTGTTTTTGCTAGCGAAAGAAATTTAGGAAAGAAAATCACCGTGATCCATATAGGGAATTCCTTTTCCTCTTACAAATTTTTCATTCTTACTTCATTTAAAATATTTTTGAAACTAATTGTTAATCTTACTCTTAAAAAATTATCGTTAAAAGACTTACAAGATAAGTTTTAAGAAAAATTGGCAAAAGGTTGAAAATTTCTATTAAGGCATTCAAATAAAAAACTTTAAAACTACATTAATGCTTTTAAAATAAGAGCAACACTTAACAAACATCTTACGAGATAAAATTTTTAATTTTAAAACATATTCATCATTTTATACTTTTTATCTTGTAAATATTTTCCTCATGATCTATTGGTATTCTTTCTGGTTTGCTAGTTTTTCATTTAATTTAATTCAATTTTAATAAACTCAAGAACATGATGAATCTTGATGTATATATATAATAAAAAGACAATAAATTAACTTGATGAATATTTTTAAATACAAACTTAATGTTTTTGTCAAGACATCATCATTTTCTTTGAGTTGTTTTCACTTCATGTTTTTGTTTTTAAAGAGCTTGTTTGTTTTCATTCTTAGTTCTTTCACTTTCATTTTTGCCCCTTTCAATGGAGTTCATTTCACGATAAATCATTTTCAATTACTTTGAAAATCCTCATACATATTATTTTAGTACTATTATCAACTGTTAGTAAGTGTAATTTTTCTATTCAACTTTGGTTTCATTCATGGGAAGTTATTAACTCTATATTTAAAATAATTCTAGGGTTAAAGGAAGAATATCAGGTTAATTTTCAAAATTGCTTCCATTTGGATTTTAATTTGAAACTCTGATTGTTTCTTTATTATCATTTTGAAGATCTCAATCTATAACATAAGAGTTTATTTTTATGACAATTTATCTTAAACTCAGCTTTAGCTAAAGTAACACAAAGCAATATCAAAAGTTTAGTTTTTAACTCTTCCATGTCATCCCAAACATCTTAAAGAGATAATTTGTCTCTGCATATATTATTGCCAATTATCAGAGTATAAATTAAAAGCTACAAAGAACTTGAAATATAGGAGGTCTCTGTATAGAGCCAGCCTACCATGATCATAGGTTCTAACAATTATGACATTGTCAATCTAATTACCACATCAGGATAATGGCTCACAAATTTACGTTGTAAGACAAGAGGTCTCATCATGAGCCGGCTTGTTCATGACTATCAAAACTTGTGAATTGAATTTTCATGATCTGGTCACCAAGCCAGGGCAATGGCTCTCAGGTTTTTAATAAAATAAAATTTTCTTTGAAAATTCAAACATAGATGGGATACTGATATCTTGTGCTAAGAGGTAACCCTGCCAAGGCTATGGATGCCTGCTACTAGCAGTGGTTCTACCTATGATTATAAGAGTTCATCTTTATCACTAAACAAAACAACATGTTTGTGTTCTTTAAGTTTAATTTGTCATTAAATAGTTGTCCGTAATCAGCCCTCTTATAGTCAATAGTTACAAGATATACAAAATGATAGCATTTTGGCTTTAGTTAAAAGTTTCAAAGAAAACTATGAATCTCAGCAATTTGTTTTAATTTAACTTCTATTTCTTTTTCCTTGGAATTTTATCATCAATTTAAACATAGATAACTGGTTCTTCCCAGTATGTCGCCATTGTTGTGGTGAAACACAACCCCCCATTTTTCACTTATAAATGAAAAATGGGGACCCTTTTAAGCGATCACTTGATAGTACTATTATTGGATTTTGAGAATGAGGAAAGGCCTAAATGAATTCGATTTGTCCTTATATGTATATATTAATTTTTTTTAACCTCATTTGGACTAGTTGTTGTGAAATGCACTTTTTTGAAGATTGGATGTGTTTTAGCCGCTTTAGCTTTTTATTTGTATATTATCTTTTTTATTTATTTATTTATTTATAAATTGTGAATATTTATTACAGGGACCCTTCATTTTTCAACTCCCTCCTTTAAATGAAATTTAGAAAATTCTTGACTTTTCGGAGCTTTATCACTTGGCTCAGAAGTTTACAAAAGAGTGAATCATTAATTTACCATATTCTCCATTTTTATACCTTGTACATAAATGAATATAATTTCATTATTTTAATAGTTTATAAAATCATTAGATTAATTTAAAACTATGTTTATTTTCTTTATTTAAACATAAAAATCCCAAAAAACATTTTATTTTGAAAATTGTAAATGTATTAAATTATTTTTAAAACAAAATATAATCCCAAAAAAAAAACTTAGAATGAGAATCAACATTTTTATAAAGACTTTGACATATCGAACTCTAAAAAAGGCTCAAAGATCCGCTCAACTATTTTGCATAACGAATAGTATATTTGACATATATTTCAGATTTATTTTTAGCATTGGATCCAAACCAATTATTAATAGTTGATTTTTTCCATGTTTGGAGGGAAATCAACAATTTTGTAAAGGATTTGATGTATCGAATTTTAAAAGGCTCACATTTTTTACAGCCTGGACTGGTTGGGATAGAATGTCACGTCTAAGGCTAACTATTACCATTTTTAAGGCACTGCCAGTCCACCGCTCCTTTTTCATCGAAAACTGCCTGGCCCTCCTCATACGTTTGTCCTCAAATCTCCATTATCTTATCTTCCAGCACGCTCGGAGTGCTCAAATCAGGCATCGGATTGCAAATAGAAAACAATTTGTTCATTTGTTAGGTGCCTTATTTATTAATTTCTGAGTAGGAAATCATTTATGTAAATTCATGCATCTTCTTGTCATGGCCACGTTTCAGCAACATGATTTCTTAGATGCCTTAGCATGGAACCATGGTATATTGGTTCACTTCCAAGTAAGAAGATTACGTACGAATTAAACCAGTGCAAAATACAAGCATCCCTGTTGCAATATGATTTCATTTTTACAATAGGATCAAACGAATTCCGAAACTTCATGGTGAGTTAAAAGAATTCTCCTGAATGCTGAGAGCTAATAAGAGGAAGCATAATATTAACTATCAAGCTTTAAAAAAATGACTTCAAGAAATATCACATGGAAAAACTTACGTAAAAAGGGAAGTCTCATACGTTAAAATAATAGGTTTAAGATTTTGTTTAATGTTTTTAGATCTTATTTGAAAAACTTTTATTTTTTTATATAGTTCCATTTTTTTATTATTCATATTTATATAAGTTTTATTAATAATTTTTTGGTTGATATTTTACAGAAACTGTGGAAAAAAAAAATCATGAAATCTAAAGATGAGGAATAATGGAGGATTTGAAGCCTTAGCTCAAGGAGAAGGAAACAAACTAATTTTTTTGAATATATAAGAAGGATGAATAAACATTAAGAAGGAGGCTGGAAGGAGACTCTACAGGGCTAGAAGGAGAGCAATTTTACAGGGGTTATGATCCAACACACAGAATTTCTCTATAATTGATCAATTTGTGCTTTTGCACTATTGCAGAGTGTTTACTGTTTGATTGCGGAGATTGTAGAGAATCTATGATTTTGTTATAAAGTGGCTTTGTACTATTGTAGGTACTTTTATTCAGGGTTATATCTGCTCTCAAGATTTTGGTAATCGAATTTTAATATGATTTTAATTTATTCTCGTTATTGTGTACTATTACCGGAATGAAGGATTATTTTCTTACTATTAAAATTTCATTTTTGTTTTGATCTCAAATTCTAGAAATTATTATGTTTCTTTGATATCATACACTATTGTTGTGTCATTAATATTTTACCATCGAAGCCTTGTTAAAGCTATCTTTGCAAGACATAATCAGATCAAAATAAAATTCTAATTCATTCAAGTATTCCTATGGTGACTCATAACTATTTATTATTCATTTATAGGTTTATTTTTGTTTTCACTTGTATTGGTTAAATGTGAATTGTTTCCTTTAATTAATACAAAATTTCGTGATGAATTATATCAGTCATTCCTCCTATTTTATTCACATAATCATAGTGGAATAAAATTATAATTCATTCAAGTATTCCTGTGATGTTTGATAACTATTTATTATTCATTTATAGGTTTATTTTGTTTTCACTTGTATTGGTTAAACATGAATTGTTTCCTTTAATTAATACAAAATTTCGTGATGAATTATATCAGTTGTTTCCCCTATTTTATTCAAATTTGCTCTCGAATTAGAAAGAGATAGTTATCCCTTTCTAGTCTGAGATAGGATTTAAATTAGTTTTATATGTATAGCTTAATCACATAACAATGCCTCCTTAAAGACACACACTCATTTAGGCGAGGTTTATTCAAACTTTTGGTATTGATCTGAATCTTTAATTTTACATCATTAAAAGATCAATAAAAAGAGTTGTAATTATATATATTTTGTATATATTACTTTAATTCTTTTTAAATATTGTTTAAATTAGTTTTTGATACAATCTAATTATGGAATTTAACTTTTACAAGTTAGTGATAATTAGTAATTTCTCTTCACTATCAATAGAATTAGAAAGGTGAAGATTTAAATAGATTTAAAATTAAATAATATATTAACATTTCTTTGGGATAATTCTTATTAAATATAATAATTATATTATTAGATTTAATTAATAATTAGTTTATGTTTTAGTTATATATATATACATTTCACATTAATATTAACATAAGTTTAATAAAATAACATAGACTTAATACAATTAATACAAGTTATAGATTGCATTAGATTTATGAAATTAACAATAAATATTACATAAAATAACTTAGCATGACATGGATAGATTAACTCTTAAAGTCGAGGCTAGGTTAACTTTAAGGTAGACCTTAGTGGTAGTTTGGGTCTATCATTAAAAACATCTTAAGGGTCATTCTCTTATCTAACTAGTAAGAAGAATTGACTTGATAACCCTGCCTATTGGAAACTAGAGACACATCTTAAACCAATAGCAAAAAGGGAAAAGGTAACTGGACATAATTTTACCAGTTGGAACCACCATCCCAAACGAAAAAGGAATTGCTTTAAGTTCTGAACTGAGTGGTTATCCCCCTTGTTGTTGCCATAGATTTCTGAGGCCTCGACAAAACTCTTACATCTTCAAAAAATTGAATGTTCAATTTCAATATATTAGATGGTTTATATTGCACTAAGGTTATTTTCAAGCAAGCCTCTTCAAAATTCTAATTTCTCCTTTTCTGCTATTCCTTTAGGTTGGAGTTAGCTTTGTAGGTTAATTTCTAATGTACATAGATTATGCTTCTTCCAAATTTATTATAATCTAACTTAGAGATTAGGATTCCCTATCAAATTATGATTTCCATCATGTCTCCCATGCCAACGCAATATAAAGAATTAATTTATGAGGCTTAGTTGCGATACTCGTCCATTAAGGTTGTAGATTGATTTCAATGTAGAGGGGAAGGTGGTGGACATACAAGGATTCAACATACATAGACTACTTGGGACATCAATTTAGATATTATTCCTTCGAGATACATTCATTCCCATGTATTCCTATGTATTTTCTTGTATTTGTTTCACTTGTAGAGTAGTGAAGGTTGAGGATATTAGCATTGAAGGCAGATATTTTTCTTCTCTGATAATTATGTTCTATGAATGAGGATACCTTATGAGAGGAGAGAAAGAAAGATGTCATCATCCTCCCCCTCCATGGAATTTCCCAGGGAAAAAATAGTTTGATGAAGATTTAATACATCATATTTGATAATTGGTCGCAACTATGGAAGTGCACGGGAAAAGGAACACTTGGAAATGGTCCCTTTGAATTTAGGAACTTCATTAAAGGAAGCTTTAGCCTAAAAGTGATTTTTTCAAGTAATTTCCATGTCATAATATGTAAACCAAACAAAATAATTTAAATTTAAAAATAAGTACAACTAAATATCTTGGAGGGAGAGTAAGAGAAACTATTTTTTTTAATTGTATTTTTTACTTATCTCCTTATATGTTTACTCAAATATCAATTGCAGGCACTCATTCTATGCAAAATTAAATTGAACCTCCAATGATTACCCATTATACATACTTCTGAGAAGACGCACATTGATAAAAAAAAATTAAGATACATTAAAAAAACATAACACATTTTTTAGTGTATGTTCATTTTTATCAATGTGGGTATTTTCAAAAGTATGCATAACAGGTATGCTTTGGATGCAGATTTAATTATGCATCCAATGAATGTGTACACTTGAAATTTGAGTAAACCTATAACGCAATAAGTCAAAAATACAATTAAAATTTTAGTTTTCTTCTTTTCTCTTCAAAATTCATAACTATTATTTTATTATTCTAACATTGTTTTATTATTTTCCTTAGGATTCCACTTTTAGGTTGAAATTTCCTCTAATTTTTTTTTGTTAAAATGATAAGCAAGGGGACTTGTGTATTGTGGAAAGTAAAATTTTGGGCATAAATATCCATCTAGCCCATATTCAATCTACTTGAGGATAACGTTAGGGGCTCTGGGAATTTTATTTCCTCCACCACCTCCTCTAGCTTCCTCCAACTTGCGAGGAAAATTTGGATAATGGATACTTGATTGATCGATCTACCAAGCTTCCCATTTAAGGAAATATAATATCTCAAAAAAGGAAGGAAAAGAAACTAGAAAATCCCCGATTTTCCATGCATGTGGAGAAGTAGCAAACATACTGCAGCAAAAAAAATTTCTAGAAAATATGAGAGGTAAAACCTCTCAGTATGAGGCTAGCACCAACACAGGTGGTTTTTTTGTTGATTCAGAATGACCTATATGGTTAACAGAAGGCTATGATGAACCCTTCGAATATCTTGCTTAATATACCACCCTTTCTATCAATATCTACAAAAAGATTTCTAAGCCTCTGTGACTTTACTGTTTTTCTTGTGTTATTATATATCCAAAACTAAATCATCTCGAACATAATCCACTCATGTTTATCCATGCATATAATGTATGTAAATTTTCAATAATCAAATGAAATTGCAAGAATACATCTCGATTTGAAGTCATGACCTCTTACAAACAAATAATTCTCTTCATCATTAAGTCTCCTCAAGTTGTATAATAGTATATATTGCTTTAACAAATTATATGTAATAAATTAACATAAATATTATATATTGAATTAGAAAAATTAATAAAAAATATATTTAATTAATTTTTTATTTTAAAATATAAATATCATTGACAAAATTGAATTAATAATTCCATAACATCGAAATTTATGGCCAAGTAAGACACCAACTCATTTGAAACATCCATATTACTCCAGTGTGAGCTAGGTGAGTTTCAAACTCAAGACTTGTCGCTCTAATACCACTTGATGGAATCATGATTGATGTTAGATCAAAACCTTCAGGCTTTAGTCTCCACTACAATTTCCAGAGTTAGGATCCACGAGAGGTGATTATTCCATGTCGCGAAACACACGGGGAACGTTGAACCCAATGTCAAACTCTAGGTTTGTTCTAGTTGAGGGAAACAATGACACATTTTTTTATTTTCATTATTATTTATGTGTTTGAGATAAACCTCATACTTTTAAATTTACATGGCTATATCACCCTTTTTTAATTTTGTTTTTCTTGCTTGCCTTGAATAGTTTGAATGTCTTCCCTTGGATGCTTTGAGTGGTTTGTGTGTTTATGTCTTTGGATTTGGATGGTAAACTGTGTTAATGCTACAATTGTTGTGTTATGTTTCTAGATGGGTGTGTAGTTCTCTATTAGTAATTAGTTGGTCATGAAGAAGGGATACCATCTCTTCAATAGTTTACAAGAGGATTGATAATGAAAATTTATTTCATTTAATTTTAGGTATCACAACTTTTGACAATCAATAATTCTTAATAATGTCCCTCTAAGTATTACTAAATATATATTTAAGATTAGTTTTAATAATTTAATACATCCATAATACTCTTGAAATCATTTGTTTCATTGCTAATGTTTGAAATAATTTATTTCCTTGAAAATAATTTGACGAATTCTTTTTAACTATAGTTTTCTTTGCAAAAGTCAAGAAATAATGTAATTTTGAAACTTTTTTTAATGAGTGGTCAGATTTACAAAATATTTACATTATTCGTTATTTTTTCATCCTTTCATATCAATGATATGAAAAGGACAGTTGAAATCGTAAACCGTTCAATTCTTGAACTCAAACTATTGTAGTACACCTCATACCTCGTCTCACTTGCTCTCCAATATTAACAGGTTGAATTACTACAACACAAAAATTAATGCACATTGTCAATCATTTTTTTGTGCTTACACTGAAATCAATTCACATTTTTAATCGAATCACTTTAAATTAATTTACCATCATGCATTGAGTTACATCAAATCCAAAATCATCATCTACACTAGAATCAATGCATCTAATGCACGTA